>JAAAKG020145126.1:0-10957 GCA_010014905.2 Druon quercuslanigerum | reverse complement strand
AGTGCGTTGACTTGTCTAGGTGCTCCTGTCCCAAGGAAAAGAAGGTTCCAGCCGTAGAGCATGCCTTCTATCTTGATTAAAGAGGTAAAAGACTCATGGGAATCGCCAGCGTAGATGTCTCTGAAACAAAAAGAATTCATAAGAGAGCAGAACGTAATGCAAAAAGAGGCAGACTTGAACGGGGAGAGGGTGGGGAATGCGATCCTACTGCATCGGCCTCCACATCTTCCTCTACGATTGATATGGATATAGATTTAGATTCCTTCATTGAGGAAGGTGAAGGTGATAATCCTCCTCCGGAAATTAAGGTAAAGGTTAATGCTTCTACCGATGATGACGATTTTCACGACATACCACGCAGACTTGTGCAGGGAAAATCATCGCAGGCCAGACTTGACTTATCTGAAGCAGGAGTAATTGCTCGAAGACATGGTATACGTCAACGGTCTGCGGCACATTTAAGCTCGTCTGTACTCCTCGCTGCCAATTGAGCAGGTATGATCTCCACGGATATTTCTCAAAAAGTAGCTGAGTTTCTAGTCATAAATAAAAGTAAGATAAGGCGCGAGAAAATTAAAACAGACTCCAAGTTGAAAGTGGAATCACGCCATGAGTATTCTATTCGTGGCTTATACTTTGATAGTCGGAAAGACGAATACATTGACAGCCTCCAGATTTATTAACGAGGAACACATATCTTTGGTGGCCGAACTAGGTTCTAAATACGTAGGCCTACTCGTCACACCATCAAATTATGCCCAAGATGAGTGTGATTCTATTCATAATTACGTAACAACAGAACTGAATGGAGGATTCTATGCAGTGGTAGTCGTGGGCTGTGACGGTACAAATACGAATACAGGCTGGAAGGGAGGAATAATTCGTCTACTAGAAGAACGACTTGATCGTCCCTAGCAATGGGTTGTCTGTCTATTACATTTCGATGAGCTACCGTTCAGAAGTCTTTTCGTATTTATTGACGGACCTACCTCTGGCCCGAATAAATACTAAGGGCCAATAGGGGAACAACTTCCAACTTGTGAGACCCTCGATGTTGTACAGTTTAAACAATTTAAGTGTGACTTACCTGAGATTGAGCCCACTGATCTCAGTTTAGATCAAAGGTATCTTTATGAGATATCAGATGCCATAAGGTTCGCAGCGTGCTTTATATTATATTATTATACATATATTATTATACATATAAAAAAGACGCACAAACAAACTGCAAGTGTTAGTTGAATACCTACTCACAGTATACGTACCTCCGTGGTTCCACATCAGACGGGATAAGTTTATCGCTGATGTAAGTCGGCACCTCTTCCAAGCAATCAAATTGTCAAGGTTTCTTCCTCTGAAGTAACGAAACGTGGTAAACACTTCCATTCAGAGAAACGGCTTCTCTGCCATGCCAGAAGATATACTTCTTGGAATGCTAACCGACCCTGGGCTTACCGTTCGCCAAGACGCACTCACCAAAATGCTGGAAGCAAAACATAATCAACAGACAACTGTTAGATATAATATCGTGCCAAAAATTAATTTTGGAGCTAATGATTACACAAAAATGATTGATTGGGAACAGACAGATGTTTCACTTACCGTACCTCCAGTTTTGATTCCTATAATAGAGGATGAACTTACCGCTAAGCTATCTATGGCCGATATCTTGGTACCAGACTGGGACTTTACATCTTTCCCTTGTCACACAGTAGCGGTGGAAAGAACTGTTAGACTGGTAACAGAGATGTCCCGACACGGCATCGGTCCCGATGCTCGGGACCGACAGATACGGGCCACACTTCTTTCTCGAAAGACTGTCAACTTATTTGACACTAAGAAAGACTTTGTGGGTGTTATTAATGAATCTGAGACTTAAATAAGCACGTTCTACATATGGTTAGTTGGTTGGATAGGGCGTGGGTGGAGCCCGATGAGCAGCCATCTAAACGTGGTGGGCTCTGGGTCACTCGAAGTAGTAAAACTCAGTGAGCTAGGAGCTGCACAAGTATTTAAGCGTTTTACTCGAAAATACGCAATGTTGAGCCGTTTCCCCCTCCATAAGGATTGGCATGAGGTGACTTTGGCGATTCGGTACGAGCCTCTAAGTACCCTCTGATGACTTTTCACCGTAAAGTCACCCTTGGAAGGCATCAGTATCGATTTTAAGCCCATTTTTGCAAAACCTTAAATTTTAGTGCTGTTTAGTGAAATTTCGAGATTTCATCCTCAAAGAACAGACTGAAGATATTATCCGATTTCAAAATTTCAAAGTGCGCTGCGTTTCGGATTGAACTGGGACACTTTTCCGTACCCAAGCGTTTTCTGGACGCACAATGCTGGTTTTTCGCCCCAGCCTAATGCGCAATATAAGAGCCAACAGTTGTGTATGATAAACGATTTAAGTTTTTTGCAATACATTTTTGCTCCTTATTTCTATATTGTCCTTAAATTTAATAAGTTATTTTGAAAGAAGCTGATTATAATCTTGCACTGACTGTTTAATTTATTTTTACAAAAGCGAATACACTGCAGTGAGAAGGTTGTATTTATATACAGGTTATATCAAATCACCGAAAGATACATGAAAATAAATACATACGTTTATGGCGTCACTGTTGATCTAGTTCGTTTTCGCATTCAACACAGTAAATATTGCTTCGGCTTCTCTTCTTATGAATAAATAATCTCATTTCGAAGTTAGGTTTCATCTTAGCATACTTGATTTTACTCATTATAGTCTTCAACACGTAGCTCAGGAATATTTTGAAGTATAGGATGCCTACATTGACACTTTACATTGATACTTGGCACCCGTGACTCTAAACCAGCAGCTAAACCAGCTGTAAAGGACTCAAAATTAAAATAACATAGTTAAAAGTAAGAAGTTTAGAATTGACGTGTTTTTACGATTTTGTATACCTAAAATCTTTCTTGAACATTTTAAAATGAGGATAAACTTAATGAATCTCGAATACATAATAGGATACGTTAGAACGATCTCTGAATCATATATAATATAAATATTAAAGTATAAGTAAAGAGTGATTTTATAAATAAATAAAAATTAATAATTTATATAAAAAGTTAAGGATAAAAGAAGGGGATCAGCTTTCGTCTAACACTCCTTTACGTAGAATAGTTCTATAAGTAAAAGAATTTTGCTTTGTACTTACATATATTTATATGTCGTGGAAATACGTACTTCACATAAGAATCGGTCGTGAAACGAGACGTTCAACACACACACGCACACACGCAAGCGCACACAGCTACACATGGTTTCTTTATTTGTCAACCTACATGTTATCTACGTCTCAGAAGCTTAAAAAGTCGCGGTTCGTTAGCATTACTGTGGTTGCTTCCCCTAAATCGTGTAATTTCATTGGTTACATAGTAAGCTGCAATATACAGAGAAAGAAAGGAATACGTTATAAGTGATCAGGGAAGAGAATCTAGAGGTTTCTTTTTTAAGTTATGGTGTATTTACACCCCTGTTTACTGGTGGCCAGTCAGCAAAAAAAAGCATTAGAGGAAAAGAGAGAGAGAGTGAGCGCGGAAAATTGGAACAAAAGTAATCTCTATCTCTTTTGCTCTTATAAGTTTGCTGCTGGCTGACGACCAGTTGAAAATTTTATTTTACGTAAAAGTATTAACATAAACATTATTTCCCTCTTATGAATACTTCTATTTAAAAACGAAGTACCGCCTGTTTTCCAAAAAATATTTCATTCTAGTATTTATTTACTGAAATGAGATGATTGAATTTTGAGGTGAGACCTTGAGTCTAACAGTCTTATTTTAAATTTCTGTTTGTAAAATAAGATATTTTCGATTAATAAAGTATTATTTGTTGATAAATGGTAAATGAATATTAAGCATTTATTGCATTTACAATAAAAATTAAAAGTTATTGAACATTTGACATTCATGATTTCGTGATATTAATTTACAATTAATTAATTAATTACTATTAATCTCTCTCTTTTACGGGTTTGAAGGCCTCCGCTGACCGTGCATAAATTTACAAATCCATCCTTAGTCTAACTTGACAACTACTTACATTCTACTATTTCGCATTACGTAATATAAATAATAATAATAATAATAATAATAATAATAATAATAATAATAGTATCAACTCTACGAATGAGCGATTTTCCAGCGCTTCCCTTTTCTTTTACCATAAAAATGCATTTTCCACGATATTGAAATCAATTTAGCTTTTCACTTTCCTTTTTCAGGATTACCCGTTTAGCTCTGCCCTACTCCCTTGCTTTCCCTTACTTCTTCCAATTTCTTGATGCACTTCACTCCCTGTCCATTACCATTCAAAATCCACCTCACACACTCATTCACACTCAATTGTCCATCTTCCTCTCCTATACATCTCTCTAATACATGAGCCCATGACTGCATTTCGAATAAACATACTCTACAGAGATTCTCCTCTTCATCTATCCAATATCTACATGCTTTCACTTCTCCCATTCTAAACCGTAAATCTCTACTCCATTTTTTTCCTTTTTTATTTTTTGCAGATATTCTGGTTCCCTGAGGCCTTTTACCATCATATACCATCTATTGTACCTGGAATCCATAATCTTTGTCCATCTCTCTTCTCCTTTTTTTACTAATAGCTCTAACTCTATGTCCTGCCATTCCATAACGCCTTCTCGTATATAAAAAAAAACTTATAATTTTTCTCCTTTCTTCCAATTATTTTGAATTTCCCAAATTGCCTCTCGCCTCATTTTTCCGACATTCTCCCAAACATGCTTGTGTTATTCTGCTTTCCTCTCCCCTTTTTAGCTTCTATTCAAACCTTCAGGCTCTCTTAATTTGTATAGTAACCATTTTTCCCCTCCCAAATTCTTCCCTTAACATGTACCCTGGGCAACTCCAGCTAACGCCCATTACCCATCTCAAAAATCGCTCATGCATGCTCTTAATTGTCCTATATTTCTTTCATCCCCAGATCTCCACTCCACAACACAACACAGCCCAGGCCAAAGCATCAAACAATCAGACCCTCATTCTCTAATCGTCCTTGAACCTTTTCTTTCCTGTACCTCATACTTGACACATTATTTTACTCGCACCTTCAATTCTTTTCCTCACCTGCAGCTCGTTTCCCCCTTCTGTCTTAAACCAAAAACCTAGGTAACAGAACTCCTCCACAACTTCCACTTTTTGTCCGATTATTTTCCAAACGTAATTTCTGTTTCTCTTTATATTTTTGAAGCACCTCACCTTTGTCTTATCTACGTTCACTGTCAAATTTTTTGCTCCCACATACTCTTCGCAGATTCTCATCATTAGGTTCATCCCCTTCTCATTATCTGCTAACAGAACCAGTTCGTCCGCATATGCTAGAAAGTATAGTTTGCTATTTCCCAAAACCTTTCCTCATTTCCCTTTCTCCTTTAGCTTCTCTTCAAAGTCTGCCAGCAGAATATTAAATAGTAGCGGACTCAACGAGCACCCTTGCCTTAGACCTCTCCCTGTCCAGAAAACCTGCTCTCTTTTCTTACCTATTTTCACCCTAATCCTGGTTTCATTAAATATTTCTTTTATTCTCTTCACCAAATTTTCCTCCACATCCCTCTCTTTCATTGCCTGCCATAGCACTTTTCTGTTCACTGAATCAAACGCTGCTTTGAAATCTACGAACAAAGCGACTAGCTTCCCTTTCTTTCTCCCTAAATTTCTGTTACCTAAGTAGTTAAGTACGTAGATGTCTATAGTTCTCATCGCTTTTCTAAATCCCGTCTGATTACATGGGGTACTTTCTTTTTGTTCTACCTGACTCTCCGATTTTTTTCAAGATTTCTACATATATTTTATAGCGGACTAGCATGAGAGTGATCCATCTGTATTCCTCTACCTTCTTTCCTTCCCATTTCTTGACAAGCGGTACCACCAGTCCTGTCATCCACTCTTCCGGTCACCCATCTCCTTTCCAGACCTTGTTGCAGATCTTCCACATCCCATCCCAAACTCCTTCTCCTCCATACTTAATCGCTTCGTTTTCCATCCCATCTTCTCCTGTCGCCTTGTTTCTTTTTCGCCTATCTATTGCCTCATCCACTTCTTCTCTTGTTCTTTCATTCCCTTGCTTCACTTCTCCTTGGATTATCCTTCTCTCTTCCCCTCTGTTCTTATTTTGCTCTCCCCCTAATGGACCCTTAAAATAATCCGTCCATTCCACCATTTCTATTTTTTCATTTACATGCTTCTTTCCCCTCTATCCCTATTTTTACATCCCACACCCTACCTTCTGTGATTGCTTTTTCTACTTCTACCTTTTATTCTTCCTTCCCCTTTTGTCTTTTACTTTCCAGCATCTTCTCATGTTTTTTTTTCTCCTGTTATACTGCTTGGTCTCTAATTCCCCTTTTCTCCATTTGCTTACACACTCTTTCATCCTCTCTCTACTCTCCCAGCATTCCTTGTCGCACCAGCCTCTCTTTACCCCTACTCTTTCTTCTTTAGTACCTAGCTCATTCTTTACCTTCCCCATCGAACCCTTTAACCTTTCAATTAACGAGTTTACTCCCTCCTCGTTTTCATACCTAACCTTCTCCTTTTCCATCTTTTGTTTAAACTCTTTTAATTTATCTACCTCCCAGATTCCCATTTTCGCGTTAATTTCTCTTCCTATTTGCTTTCTCCCTTTGCCGCGCTTATTGATGCCTCCTGTTAGTGTGGACCCTAACTCATTCCCCACCTTCGTACTCCCTATCATATGCCGCATTTTTTCTTTAGCCAAGATGCAGTCTATTGCTGTTGTTCCCTTTCCTATAAATGTGATCCTTCCTTCCTCATCTCCTTTTATTTTATCATTACATATGGTTTTCCATATTACGTCTAGTAACTTCCTCCCCTCTCTGTCTGTCTCCCTGTGTTTGAAGTTCCTTATGTGTGCCTGCTTTTCTTCATCCTAAATCCCACCCCCTGTTCGCCAGTCCATGCATTTAAGTCCCCTGCTATTAAAAACAATTCTTCCTTCTTTTCCCCCATCCACCTCCTTATTAACTTCCAGCCTTCCTCTTTCCCTCTTCTTCTGCATATACAGATCGCCGCTTTTTTACTTTCCCAACTGTAATCCTTCTTACCATTGCCCCATCCTTTTCCTCACTATCCCCATCTTTTCTACCTTTTACTGCTAATTCTTTTCTTACCCCTGACACCACGGAACGCATCTCTCTCCCTTTAACATGCTCTTTTCTTGCTTCTTGCATTTTTCACAGATCCCTTCCAGTTTCCCTTCCAGTCCTTCTTATCTGCCCAGGTTTCACTCATCATAATCACATCCGACTTTTCTATCTCCCTCCAAAATCCTGTATTCTTTTTCTTCAAACCTGACACATTCCAGAAAGCTATTTTGACGTTTCTCTCTTCCCTTCTCTCTTCTTTCCCTCTCACTTTTTCCCCCTTTGCCGATTTGAAACCCCTCTGTTTTTTCTCTAGATTCTTTTTCGTCTCCTTCCCCCCTCAAATTTTCCCCTTTTTCCCCTTCTCAAAACTTTTTCCTTTTTTCCTTATTTCTTCTAAGTCTTTGTCCCAGCACCATTCCTCCCCATCAATCCATAACCTGTCTAACCAATCTTCTCTATCCAAGTCCTCTGCCCTATTTGACATCTCCTTTTCCTCTCCCTACATGACAGATCTTCAATTCTTTCCCTTTTTCCTCTCAGGAATTTTTTTCCCTCCATAATTTTCTGTTTCTCTTCCTCACTCCCCACTTTGACTAGAAACATTTCTTCTTTGCCTTCCTTCGTCCCTCCTATTCGCTTAGTTCCTTCTAACCTTACCTGCACTTTAATGTCTCTCAAGAGATTTTTTATTTCACTTCGCCTGTTACACTCTCCACGTTCAACCCCTTAACTACAATACAAATTGAAAGTGGTTGCACATTTGACATTCATGATTAGGCGATATTAATTTAGTATGAATTATAATGTCACATTTTTAATCATTATAATTGGGGCTTTTACACTAGGATTTTTACTTTCTATTATAAATTTGATTACTTTTAGAATATTTTCAATTTATTAAAATTTTTTTCATTCCAATTTGTAACTTTAAAATGCAAAATAAAGTTATGCATATGTAGGAATCCAAAAAAATTCTATCTACGCCATTTCATATTTTTACGTAAAGAGAGGAACAACGCTATCGAAAATGAAATGCAGTTTGAACAGCAAAAATGCAGACAGGATTATTGTAAAATCTGTGATGTTTTGGTATTAAATCTAAACGAGCTGGATACCCATTTGATTGCAACCCATGCCTTTGCAGAATGCTTTTCATGCAAAAGAATGCATGCTCAGGGAAAGTGCTCAAGAGCGGACCAGGAAGTCGATACGTCACTTTTTAGTAGGGAAGTAGAGGCTGCAAATGCTTCCATGACGATTTAAACAGAAAATTCCAATCATCTTCCTAAATTAGTTGCACTAAGGCCACCGAACATGCAGAAGCTGCAATCTCGATTCGTGACATTAATGCGGATTGAGGGCGGCCTTCCTGTGACTCTGCAACTTGCCATTGTCTTTCCTTATGGGAATTTGAACTTCGTAAAAATTCATCATTTCATTTTCAACATTTTTCAACATTACTTATATCAGTACATAACAGAACAAATAATAATCTTGCTCTAAAAAAGGCTTTTAGTTTCATTTCGTAGACTGAATTTTCGCATAACTTATAAAATTATTTAGAATGGCAGAAAACCAATTCAAAACAACAAATTTTGAAGTTAATTTTTTTAATTTTTTGAAAAAGCCGTAGAATTAATAATAATTTAAGTCAACCTACTTATAAATTTGGGTTAAAAATGTCAAAATTGTACTTTGTTTTATTCTGTTCATTGAAATCTTATTTTTGATGGAGAATCACCTAACATGCTAGCCTACTGTTGGGCAGTGGCGAAATAATACAGAGAAAAGTCAGAAAAGGCGTTGAAAATAACATTATTTAGTCAGGTTTCCTACCTGCTGCAAAGCTAGTTCTAAATCTATCTCTGATAACACGGAAAGTTCCCTGAGCGTGTAAGATATCCGTCACTTGGGAACGTTCTAGTGGAAAGTTTCACTGGAACGTTTAAAGAATAAATTATCGTTATTATTATTATTATAAATTAATATCCTATAAACTGTAAGTGAACAATTTTTCACGGCTTACGAGATAATTATTGTTCAAATTAACAATAATGGAAGGTTCCCCTCAGCTCCCAGTTGAAATTTCCTGGAACGTTATCAAGCGGCGGACATTTTACACGCTCAGGGACCTTTGCGAAAGTTCCCGCGGAAAGTTCCCAGTACGTTACGTGCTATTAGGGATAATTCAATTTCATCTATTTAAATCTTCAAAATACTTTCACATTTGAAAGATATCTATTTTCGTAAAAATTAACTTTTCGCGAATCAGATCTGTAAAAATATTTGAATAAATATATAAATATTTTTTATGCATTATTCAAAACGGGAGAAAATGTTGAATTATTCTGAAAAGAGGAAACTGATAAGTAACTATAGAATTAAATGATGTTGAAAAATATAAAATAATGTGTAAATTAAAACTGATGCCTATTATTAGTTATTTTATTGTAAAATAAACCTTTATTCTGGTAACAAATGTTTATAACCTCCCTTTCATTTTTATTTAAATTTATTATTTTGAATTATTATTCAATAATGAAAATGAATGTTTAAATGATTGAAAAATAATTATATGGATATTACTTGGAAGGTCCGTTCGTTCTGATAATTGAACAGGTCTTGAAGATACACATTTATCGGGGAATATTTGGTTGAAAACTAAAATTTAAGACCCCAGGATGTTTTTCTTAAATTCTCATTGTTCTGATAAATAAACCTGGGATTACAGGTGCTGAAAATACATCTTCCTCGGGGAAATAGGGTTAAGAACTCAAATTTGATATACCCAGGTGGTTTTTCAAACGTCTTATTATTCTAACTCAACCAAACTGCCTCCAGAAATATGTATTTTCCAACGCACGCGCAATGCTGAGAACTCTCTGTGCTCTATGTGAGACAGAAACATATATCCGCACTTTTTTTTGCCACAATCCACTTATTGCGAGGTATAAGCAGTTATTAATATAAGAGTATTACATGTATGCCATAAAACTGGTGTATTTTACAATAAAAAATTAATTATATGCATAATTTTCATTTTCACTATTGTCTTATATTTATTAGTATTATTTGATCATATATTTACTTATCAGTTTCCTCTTTTTCCCTTCTCTCTTTCGCGTTTAAAAGGAGAAGTAAATTTAAATGACAAAGAATTCTCATAAACGCCACCAAGCGTCTATTTCTACAACGATTTTCACCGAATTCACAAGCGGGATTCCCTCTCTGATTTATGTGTACATCGTCCATAAATCTAGTGATTTTTTTCGGCAAAATGGGTTTTAGGGAAAATGAACAATCGGACAAGTGAATACCTACCGTATTCAGTGTAGACGTTTTGAGTACATTGTACTCAAAATGAGCATTTCGTAAAATTTGAGTACGTAAGTACGACAATGACAATTTGAGTACACAGCCCCGGGGTCCCCCTGTGGTATCCGTTGTAGAACCGATTTCGTGCACTGAATTGCTCGATTAAGTATCAGATATACATAGAAATTTTTGTATTTTAAGCTTAGGATATCTAAAAAACCTGACATATATAGGAAAGGTTTAGACAACGGATGCATTTTTAGGACACCAAAATCCTTCGGGGTCACATAGTCCGGTATTTGGTACAAATTATGTCAGCCAGTGTTATTAATATTCTTTGAAATAATTAACTGATTGAATAGTAAATAAATAAAAAAAAGAAGGCTATTTTAAATATAATGATTTTAATTTGGCGCCAAAGTTTGATAGTATGCGGAGCCGCCGCAACGCTGCCATCGAAAGTATAATTTCAGAGTATTGAG
>JAAAKG020145125.1:0-10957 GCA_010014905.2 Druon quercuslanigerum | reverse complement strand
TTTCCCGTATAAGTATTTCTCTAATCATGTCATTAATCCCGCCATCTCTTCTTCACCTTCTGCTAACAACACTATATCGTCTGTGTATGCCAGTGTATACATCTTTTCGTATCTTTATTAATCCTTCTCTTATCCCCTTTTTCACCATAACTTTTTCTATATTACCTCGGTTTAATGAGCCAAACACCGCCTTTAAATTCACAAACATTGCTATCATTGCCCCTTTTTTCATTTTAATCTTCTTATTTTCCAGGTAGTTTAAAACATATCTTGTCCATCACCCCCATCCCTTTTTTAAACCCTTTTTAATTCGGGGGTTCTATATTTTTGTGAGGAACTTCTTTCGTTAACCTCTCCGATAAAACAGTCACATATACCTTAAACAATGTTAGTATTAGTGTGACTCCTCTATAATCTTTAACTTCTCCTTTGCCTTTCTTCACTAAGGGTACTGCTACCACTACTTCCTGCAATAATTCTGGCCACCCCTCTTCACTCCATACTTTATTGCACATTATCCATGCTTATTCCTTTAATTATGTTCCCCTATATTTCCAGAATTCATTTGAAATCTCATCTATAGCAGGCTTCTTTCCTTTTTTCATCATACCTAATACCTTGAATATTTCCTCCCTTGTAATGTCTTCCTCCTCATCCGTTTTCCTACTATAGTTTCCGCCTTTTCTAACCTTTCTCTCTACTCCTCTAAGGAAATGCATAAAATATTTTTTTCCACTCCACCTTCTCAATATCCTGGTTTACTCTTTTCCTTCTTCTTCTCTCTCTGTTTCCTTGTACTTCCTTTTTTGCCTTATTGTTACTAATACTTTCTCCCTCTAATGTCACTATTATGGGAAAGTGATACGAATCTATCAAATTTTTTACCTCTAGTTTCTTGACCTTCTCTCGTATCTCGTCGCACACTACCACATAATCAATTACCGTTCCCCTTTTTCCTCCTGAACGTTTATATTCCCCTTCCTCACCCCCCTCTATATTTCCATTTAAGATAAACCACCCTCTCTCATCCAGGCTCTTTAATAATTTATTCTCCTCCCAATTCAGTATCTTATGTTTAGATTTTCTTTCTCGCTCTCCACCCTATTCCCTTCCTCCTATATCTACTGTTCTCGCATTAAAATCTCCTCCTATTATAAACCTAATCTCTTATTTTCTTTCATCAGTTCTCTTAATCCCTCTGATTTCTGCTGCATATTACCGTTCACCCCCCGCCCCCCCCCCCCCCCCCCCCCCCCCCCCCCCCCCCCCCCCCCCCCCCCCCCCCCTTCCTCTCTCCCTTCACCCCCCTCTTTTGCCCCCCATACTCCCGCCCCCCCCCCCCCCCCCCCCCCACACTATATTGCACCTCTCTCCACCCATATTTATCTCTTCTACTGTTACTCCTTCTTTTAGTCCCTTTACGAGTATCTGTTTGTTATCCTTATGTGTTACACATTTATTTCTTACTCCCACCACCATTCCTCATATTGCTGTGCATTTTTTATTCTTTTTCTTTGCATTTCGAACCTGCCATTTGTAACCTATTGGTAATCTTCCACTTTCTCTTCCCCAACCCCTTTGATCTAGCCACGTCTTCATCATTACCACTACATTCCATTGCGCCAAATTTCTCATAATATCCCTATCCTTTCTTTTCAACCCTGCTGTATTTCTATATTTTCCGTTCCTTTCCCCTGTTTTTGTTCTAATCCTACCATAGACCTTCTATCTGTATTTTCCCATACTTAACCCATGTTCTCCATCCCTTTTTTTCTTTCACTTCCGCTATTTTTCTTCATTTATACTGCATCTTCCTTTCTACCCACGTCAATTCATCCTCTATTCTCTGCGGGCTTCCATATTAACACAACCTCTTCTTCATCATCACTTTCTTCTTATTTTCCCATTTCTTTTTGACTTTCACTTTTTAAATTCTGTTATTTTCATCACTCAATCTTTCACTCAAAAACTCTTCCTTCATACTCTGCCTATTAACTCATCTCAAATATTTCTGCAATTTATGAAAAATTGGCAAACACAACAAACGCTACCAAACACTTATATGCCGGAAACTAAAGTTCCGCCAAATTATATTCATAATAATAAATAATATTTATAACCATAAATAATATTTGGCAAATATTCATGATTCTTTCTTTCGCCGCCAAAAGCGCAAGCGCGGATTCAGTGGTCGTTTACGTTTTTAGATTTTTGCTTGGTAAAAGTGCGCCCATCGCGACAACCTGCATTCAGCAGCATTGCAAAAAAATCTCGCTTGTTAACTAGTGCACAGCGTCTGCGGACCAATGCTCCATTTACTTGCGCCATGAGCGGAACGCCACCGCCCTACATAGCCGTTAAGTATAGCGTGTTTCGAGACCAAGAATCACTTCTCATTGAGTTTGCATGCCACGTTCACAGTAGCGTCGCAAACTCAGAACAAAACTATTCCCGAACTATCACCCTCTTAAGTCATCAAAATAAATCTGGTAAATCTCTTAAAGAGCTACAACCTTAACCACAGTCATAATAGGGGGGAGGGAGCAACATTACCAAAACTATAAATTCCACCGCCGAGAATATAAGTAATATACTTGCATTTGCTATCGAAAATGGCCACCTTCAATAATGACACTTTAAAAATTTTGTTGGAATGCTTAGGGTATCTTTTAGAAAAGACACGAATTAACCACATACATATACAAAAATAACATTACCAATTGCTTGCTCAGTGAAACTTTACTACGCGAATCCCTACGCGTTAATCTTGTACGTGTCTATAAATTATACAGAAATAACACAAATTGAGGTACCACGATTCTAATGCAAGAAAATATTGATCTCCACGAACTGATAATTCCTGAACTTGAAGCCCTCGAAGCTACTGCCATACAAATAAAAATTCACGGGAATCCATATGCTACAGTCTCGCACCACACAGAAAATATTCAAACTTGCACCCTCAGAATTTGCTTCAGGTGACCTAAATACTGATGACCTAGCCTGGAATAGCAAAACAACTAAAAAAAATCAGCAACCAATTATTTGAATTTATAAATCGTAAGAATCTCTCAGTCTCAGCGCCAGACTCGCATACTTTTTTGCCTCACAATACCAAACTTTGAACCTTCAATAACAAAGACTTGCCACATTAAAGAGTCCATGACCAATCTCACCTCTAGCATAAAAACTACCATTAACCGATCAGTTCCTAAGACTATCATGAACAAATACAATCCACCTCTCACCCCCGAGATTGAAGACCTTACCACACTCGCAATAAAATCTGCCAAACACATACAAAAACTAAAAACTGTAATAAAATCAATTAAATATTGCTTAAAAATATCATTACCCCCTTCGGAAAATTATAGCAATTAAAGTTCAAGAGCACAGGTGCAAAAATTGGAATAAAGAAGTGGGTAAACTTCAATTTAAAGATAACTCTATTTATCGTACGACTAAAGCCCCAACGTAGCCGCGACCTAATATTCTCCCTCTTGAAAATCTAGATCAAATGTTTGTGCTCTCTCCTACCGATAAAGAAAATCTCCTAGTGGCAAATTATGAAAGTAACTTCGCTCCACATAACGAGCCATCCGACCCTCAGCACATTGCGAAATGTGAACGAATTGTCTCCGGTTTTCTTAGAATCTCAAGTACAGGTAATTTCAAGAAAACAACACATAAGGAACTAACAAAACAAGTAAAAACTACTAAACATAACAAACCTCGGGGAAGACAGCATTTGTTAAACCGCAGCAATACGGTTTTAGAAAAGGTCACTCTATACAGCACACGACGCTCAAGCTCACCAAAGCCATTACCTTAAATTTCAATCGCAGAAAACACACTAAATCTATTTTCCACAATGTAGAAAAAGCTTTTGATAGCGTCTGGTATGTAGGACTGCTCTAAAATTCTTAAACTACAATTTCCCAAGAGGACTCATCCTCTTATCTTTCTAACAGAAAATTCTCAGTAAAAATTGGCAAAACACTTTCAAAAGAGAAACCCATCCGAGCGGGCGTCCCTCAAGGAAGTATCTTAGGTCCGGTATTCTTTATTATCTACGTGAACGACATCCCTGAGGTCCCTCAGGTTACAATGGGATTATATGTAGACGACATCGCACTATTCACTTCCTCTTGGTCAGTCTCGAAAATCTTTAAATTACTTAACAAAGCTCTTGAAATCATTGAGGCATGGACTAAGCTTTGGAGAATAAAAATTAATGTAGCAAAGTCAGAATCAACTCTTTTCTCAGTCAGATAGCCTGTAAAAATAGATATACCAAAAGAGTATAATGAACCAATAGAATGGAAAAATTCCGAAAAATACCTAGGGGGTAAACTTCATAAACGCATAAATTGGAAGGAGCATATCCATGAAACTAAAGGGGATGCTCTGGGGGTTATCTTGCGCTTAAATCCCATTATCAATAGACATCGATTCTACAGCCTGAATATGAAATACTGATTTACAGAATGTTTATTCGACCAATCATAACCTATGCTTGTACAATTTGGGGAGGCACATCAAAAAGTAACACCAACCACATTCAGATCATACAAAATAAATTCCTCTGACGCATCACAAAAACGCCTAGATATACCAAGAACTCTGTCCTTCACAGAGAATTTTAATTACCTTATATTTCAAAATATATAAAAGAAACCACCACTAAATTCTATGAATCAGCATCATTATCACCTTTTAAAGATATTTCCTCTCTCGGGTAATGTGACTTTGATCCGCTTCGCAAGCACGCGATGCCAAAAGACTTCCTCATGAAATAAGTCTGATAACGACTTTTTAACCACATATAAAAACGTCACTCTTAATTCAATTTATGTCAAATTTCTCTCAGATTATGTAACAATGCCCAAACGGGTAACGCACAACAACTTCCTTCAGTCCAGTCATTCTTCGGGGAGATTATGAATCGCGAGTCTGTGACTGGCGAGCCAACCACCCACTTCCGTATATTGGATCTCACGAGAGGGGGCGATGGTTGGGGCCCACTCATCCCCGCCATTTTTTTTAATGAAATCTGCTGTCCCCTTAAGAAAACCTGCTCTCAAGTACTTGAATTTGCAACTGAAAAAGATAAATTTCTAACAAGAATTGGAATAACTAAATTTTCAGGGGAAAAAATGAATTTTCAAATAACAAAAACGTGTTTTAAAAATAATGTTAAATTTTCAACCAAATCATTAATTTGCAACAAAAATAGTTAAATTATTAATTAAAGAGATTTATTTTTAAATTAAATGATTAATCTTCACTTTGAATACTTGGATTTTCAGTTATAAAATACATTTACGACTAAAACCACCGACTTTTTGTAAAAAATAGTTTATTTTTCTAACTCTTAATATCATACTAGCATAGACCAATTTTTAATAAACTTCTAACCAAACAGTTACATTTTTAACAAAATAATTCAGTGTTCAGCCAAAATTATGAATTTTGCAACTTCAATAAATTTATCAATATTTATATTATTTATTATAAGAATTATTTTGGGAGGAATAATCAATTAATTATTATTCACTTCTCTTAATTTTCTAACATAGAGATATAGTTCGTCATTCAACCGAATCTTTTTCAACTAATATCCAGAATTTTTGAACAGAAAAATAACTTTCCAACCAAGTACTTGAATTTTTAACTAAAAATGCTACATTTTTAGCTACAAACCGAATAGTTAAATTTCTAGTGCAAAAAATAATTTTCAAATAAAAACATTAATTTAAATGGTCGACATTTTTTAAATGTTCTATTTATACTTTTTTTATAGCAAAGTACGTGTACATTTTCTAGAAATTTAATGAAACAATTCCGAATAAAAAATGTGTTAAAATTTATTAATAAACGTTTAAAATTTAAAACAGTTCCATTGTTAATGCTTTTCTTTGCTTATAAACGCCTACAATGCGTTATGTTTATATAATGTGTTCATGCATTATATTATCATTTTCAATATAGTTTAAAAAATAAAAAAATAAACGCAGATTCTTTTCTACCTATAAATATCTGCAACGTAAATTTGTTTATAAAATAAATAATTAGCGATGATTGGCAAAAGGACCCCGCACAGAATGCGTGGGAAGATGATATATCCGTATAGCATTAAAAGCAAAAACGACGACAAAATCAGTATCACACATTAAAATGTGGTAAGCACTACGTCCGTCTTACACAGCCCGCTTCTTGCAACAGCAAAACGTTTTGGGGCAGCAACGGTGATCAAATAAGTTTAAGATCAAGTGCGGCCGTTGCCTGAAACTGTGAGTGTTGCACTGTATTCCAAATATTGAACGCTTCGCGTTTGGAAGTTGCGAGGGACGGTGGATTCATATATTTGGCATAACCTCCAATCAAACTGAGCTCAATTTGCATCATTTCTCTACTCGAAGCCATAATTGTATTGGTTATGACCAAACCTGGCGCGCTTCGCGCTCAGCCGTAGCGAGAAGATGACGATGGATCTTATTGAGACAATCGCACATGATTATGACCCTGTTTCAAAACCATTGCTTCAAGCTTTGCAAGAAGACGTCGAAATATATAACTGAGACAACTGCACATGATTAAAACCTTAATTTATAAGAGATGCTACCCTGAAACACTGAGTGTTGCAGTTGATTCAAAATGTTTAGCGCTTAAAGTTCGAACATTGTAACTTGATACTGACATTATTTGATAACTCTCTCTGCCCTGAAACAGTGAACGTTGCAGTTTAGTCAATAACACAGTCAAAGAGAATGAGAAGGAGAAGAGGTATCAAGCCCTTAAAAGGGAACTGCCACGATTGTTCGCAGGATATTCGGTAAAAATGAAGATCCTTCTGATCGGTGCTATCGCAGTGACGAACATTTTCCTGTTTCTTAACCTTAAAGCCAAATATTGCCATGTCATACGATTTTTTGTAATAGCGGTATTGTTCCAGTTTAAAATAGAATGTTCGATTTTTTTTATTAAATTACATAGTTCTTATTTAATTGTTTTTATTTCTAATTCTATGAAAGCACTTTTAAAAATGAAGTCTTATTTAATTTTTCTATTTTATATAATTTTCTCAAATTTAGATATCATTATAGTTTAAGAAGAGATGTTCGATGTTTTTTTTATTTAAATACATAGTTTCAAATACAGTGTTTACTTCATTTTTTATATTTCTAGAAAAGACTTTTTAAAAATAGATATCGTCTCGGTTAAAGATAAACTTCTTCAGTTATTTGTTAAAATAAAAATATTATTATGATTGAAAAATCCTAAAATTGAAGAAATTTAAATAAGATTAAAATCAAATTTAAAATCCTAATTAATGTCCAATAATCAGGTTAATGAACAACCAACCAAATTATCTTCTTTAAAAAATGTCTCTCGCACACGACGTTTCCGGTTCTTACAACACAATTTCCCCGATTGCCATTGCAAAAATCAGCGATCAAATTAATTTCCCACTATAATATTTCCTAATTTAACCATATAAACATAGGCTGAAAAGACTTTTAGCGCCATCTGCACTACACGCTTCACTTGATCTTCGTAGTGAACTAACATCGATGCAGGGGAGCTGTTTATAGCATACGCAGAATGTTTCTAAAAATAAAATTTTTGATTTAGGATAAGACTTTCAAGCTAAGAAAATCATAAAATTATTCCCAGCAACTTCCTGTTAACAAAATTGTATTCATCCGTATTATATTTATGTCGTTTGTTAATGAAAATCGTGAATTTGTATGTTTAAGTCTGGTTTGTTTTACATTAAACCGTATTGTCAAGTATCTTAAAATTATTTTTCATGCTGACAAAATGTTTTATCCCCTAATAATTTGATAGACGTCAATTATTTTACGACAATTTTTATGACATTATATCTGTGTCTAGGGATTGAATATTATTTATTACTGCTGTACCTAATTTTTTGAACGTCAAAAAAACCTAACTGCCACCTACAGCTTAATTTGTTCGTGGAAATAAATTTCTGGACCTGTGGAAAGGGCCTAAAACTTTTATAAACAAAATCAATTTTTCTTTAACGGTCCACTAATCTTTTCCTGGAATAATAATATTGTTGAGATCAAACAAAACGTTCTTATCATTAAAGTATATAGTACGCGCTGCGTTTGTTTTGAGAAATAAAAGGGTTTATTCATCATTCAGAAGAGCACTCATGTGAAGGCACCTGTTTTGCTTGACTCAATAAAAGCGGCTTATACTTGAGCTTACTTTGACAATGGTACTTACACATATACCATTGCTATATCAATGCTAATGAAACCTTTAGTTTCTTTGACTCTAGATAATTGATCACCAACATTCGGTAGAGGATAATGAAATCCTTTGTTTTGTATTTAAAGATCGATCATCCACGATAAAACATGGCTCACCAGCGTTATTTTTAATTAAAAAATCTGGGCTTGTGTAAGAAGAATTATTAATTTTTGATGAAGTAAGAACAGCATTCATGTTGGGAACTCGGATTTCAGTCTCTCGTCCCCGATACTCACAAAATTGAGCGACCGTTACTTCCAACGTTAATTCTAAAAGTAATGTATTATTTAAAAATTTGTCAGACTAGATTTGCCTGAAATAAAGAAACAATACTGTAGCTTTGATAACTGTAAAGTTATTGTGTCCTGAAAATCGCCCTTTTTATTGTATTCTATTAGACATTCACTTTTTAGGAAATAACTTCCAAGCGAACAAATTTTTCTACATGCAAAACTACAAAATATTGAATATCATATCCATAATATTTCGAGAAATATCGGCTTAACAAGAATTGTCAAATTTTTTTGCTAAAACGTAATTGTAAATCTGTTGCGCGAAATATTAAAATTATTACATTAAGTATTTTGTACTGATGAAATAAAATGGATGATTTTCAGGTCATAATAACTTTAGACCTATCAAAGCTGAAGCATTGTTTTTAGATCTCTGCCCAGTTTATTCTGCTTTAACTGATATGAGTACAACTTTTATTCAAAACGAATAGGACATGACATAGTTATTTTACAGAGAAATCTGTGCACTTTAATTATTGTTCTGACAATTTAGATACGCAATGCATTGAGGAAGAGAATTTGACAAAAAACAGACAATATTAATAATATTGTCTATTATCTTTGTCTATTAAATTTTAAATATATTTAATATTATCCATACCTAGACCTAATAATGTAGCAACGGTAGGTGTAGTCCCCAAATCTTCCAAAAGTTCATGCAAGGGATCTAGAGGATCAGAAGCGATTTGATCTTGATACTCCAATACGAGTTGATGTGTGTCGCATATTTCCTGCAATTTCATGGGAGGGGGCGGACATTCAATAAACTCATTTATCGATTTAAGTTTTAATTTGCATCTCTATTCTTACAATTAAAACTTACTTGCAACGAGATACATATTTCAGGCTTTTGTATCAAAGTGGCTTCCGTGTATTCATGGATACTGAAATGTTCCTCCAGTTCTTCTATTTGGCAACAATATCGGAAAAAGTTCTTAAATTTCTCGTGGCATTCTATTATGAATGGATTTAAACATACCAGATGCGTTGCTTCATCGCCAAACTAAAAAAATTAGATTCGTGTAATGTTAACGACTACCGCGACAAGTTGGTATGGACAATGAAGGTTGTGAACGCTTTCAAACAGTCACATGCATCGATCGTGTATGTGCAGTAAATTCTCTTTGCAACCGGAGTCAGCCTGTATGATCGGAGCTCCATCTTGATTGGATTATTCACTTTCCGCATGTTTGAGAAAACGTAAAAATAATTGAAAGCATATCACGTTAACTAATTTTTTATTTACTTTCAAATTATTTTCGCTTTTTCACTATTTTAATGCAGTCTACAACCTATAAAAACGTACAGAAATGTGTGAAATAATCTGCACGATTAGGATATTAGAAGAGAGTGCACGGTGAGGCTAAACCGTATACAACTTTAAAGTCTTTGCACTCGGCGAATTTTTGTAAAACGTAACTACAAGATGCTGTGAAAGTTTTTTTTCTCCTTTTTTAACGATTAATAACGCTCAGTGTCCAGAATTGGCAAATTTGAAACAAAATTCCAAGCATTTCATTGATGAAAAAAGGACCACGCAAATAATTTTCATTTTGAGCTTAAAAAACTTTCCTATCATGTAGTTATATTCCAAAAAAATCAGCTTGTGCAAAGACTTTTAGGTTGAAATTGATTGAGGATCACCATAAGGGGACGATCCATGGGACTGCTTTCAACCCAGAATTGAAACACTTACTCCTTTCTTCGAAGATGCAAACTGCAAAATTTTCGCAATACTAGCAAGGTTCCGTCTTTGATCATTAGACAATGATCGGTCGACTGGCAGCGATATTATATCAAAAGCATCAGGAGCTACTATTGCTGCGTTAATAAAGTGATAATATATGAAATTTCCGACGACTTTCAACATATCCTTTTCAGGTGCATTTGGGAATTTTGTAGTTAATGTTTCATTTAAAACTTTCGCCATGTACAACATTCCATAAGGAATCAAATTTCTAGATGCAATTATCCCTGTTAGGAGTTCCTTCACTGTGCTTTGAAGTAGCTTTATGCCATTGTTCAGTCTTTGTCTAACCTGGTCGTATTGTAATGCTTGTTGGTGGGTGACTGTGTATGGGAGATCCCTAAAAAAAGAAGGATTAATTTGTTTAATTCACTGCAATACTCTAAAATATACTTGCATATTTTTTATTCTTGTAAAGTTTTCTAAAACATTCTTAAATATTTAATAATTTTTAATTAAAATTATACTTCTTTGAAAATTGTTTAATGTTCTTTAAATTTGTATAACTTCCTGAAATACTCTAGCATACTGTAGTATCTTTTGATACTTACTAAAATATACAAGAATTCTCAAGATTATTCTATAATGCACTAAAAGGTTATTCACTTAATGAAATGTTTTTAAATTATTA
>JAAAKG020145124.1:0-10957 GCA_010014905.2 Druon quercuslanigerum | reverse complement strand
GTGTTAAGGAATAGGAAGAGGGTGAATGAAAAATGTAAACCCTTAGGGGACACATTAGAAGCTTTCCACTAACTAACAGTAAAGATAAAAATAGATTATTCTGTACATATTGCAAAACATTGGAAAATCCTTTAAAAATTAGATAAAGTAGTTGAGAATCGCAGCACCGATCCGACGGGTCGCATTAAAATTCAATACGGCCAAGGGGTGAAAACATCCCGAGAATTATACATAAATATTAATAGGGCTGATTGTCCATTTCAAATAGTACAAAATAATTTTTCTGTAATTTGCGACGGAATGCTAGGAATGCCTTTCCTGTCTGACTGCCATTGATCTGAAAACAAAATAATAAAAAATCAGATAGGCGAATTTTCATTCAGTTTCTCAATTGAAACTTCACCCAGACTTTACCAGTAACTAACACCGATTTAACAGAAAGATATATGCTCTTAATACCAACAGATCACAAATATATATTTTTGGGAAAATCTTTAGTAACCGTAAAAGAGGGTAATATTCGAGTCTATTGCATTAATACTACTACCAGAGACGTAGATCTCTGCTTCGCCCTTGACATTACAAGAATTCGAGACTATTGAATCAATTTCTTAGTTTGCGAGTAAAGACATTGATAAAAAAGATCTGAATGAAGTTAATAGCAAAGACGGTAACGAAGACTACACACATACTAACAAAAACAATAATAAAGAAAATTGTAAAAACGCTAATAAATTCATTACTAAGAAAAAACGTAAACTACCCCCGCTGAACGATTTAAAAAGTTACTACCAGAACTTCATTTATGCAATTTAGGCAAAGAGGAAAAATTAAGTCTTTTGAAAAGTATAAGAAAATTTTCTTATCAATTCTTTTTGGAAGGAAACGAATTAGGTTGCACGAATGTTTTGAAACATAAAATTAGAACCGTAGATGACACATCTGCGAATAAACTAAACTATAGGTATCCCGTAGTATATAAAGAAGCTATAGCACAAGAAACAAATAAATTAGAAGAACAAAACGCGGTTTAGCCTTCTAGCTCACCTTATAACTCTCTAGTTTGGGTAGTACCGAAAAAGGCGGACTCTAAGGGAAACAAAAGGTGGCGAATGGTCACTGACTATCACGCCCTTAGCGACAGGACTGTCGGGGTAGCTTACCCTCTCCGCAATATTACATCTGTGTTGGATCAGTTGGGTGGCTCTCGATACTTCACTGTGCTCGATCTCGCATCTGGGTTTCACCAGATCGAAATTGATGCGGCGGACCGACATAAGACAGCTTTTTTGACCCTTTTTAAAAATCTCGAATTTAATGGAATGCCTTTTGGGCTAAAATCAGCACCCGACACATTTCCGCGGTTAATGGATATTGTTTTATCAGGTATGTAAGGGGTTGAACTCTTTGTATATATGGACGATATGGTCATTTCCGCTAAATCTGTGCAAGAACATAATGAAAAATTAGAAAAATTATTAGGACGTTTAAAGACTGCTAGACCTATTCTACAACCCGATAAATGTAAGATTTTATGCAAGTAAATTGGATATTTGGGTCACATAATTTCTGGAGATGGATTCAAACCTGATGCGAAAAAAATCAAAGCCGTGAACAACTTCCCTCATCCTAAAGACCGTAAAAATGTTAAACAGTTCTAAGGCTTAGCGGGATACTACCGGCGATTTATACCAAATTTTGCTACGGTTACCAGTGCCGAATCATAGGGAGGGCTTGGTGGTGCTGAAGCACCGGGCCCCGCGATAGTGAGCAGCCCCTTATTCCCCGAGAAAAAAATATAATGTTCAGTAAGATAATCCGGTTATACAGAAAAGAAATAATAAAGGATAGAATGTATCTAAATCAAATGGATGTTTTATTGTTTATGTTGTTGATTATACTTATATTACTGTTTTATTTGGATTCTTAACTGAACTATTGACTATTGATGAGGAGAAATTGGGAGCGAAGGCTAAAAAACTAGTTGAAGTCTATTCAAGTGATTTGAGTAAAGATTTATTGATTTAACACTGGTAAATACAAAATCAAGAATTACCAGGTTAATTATCTAATCGATCGGACGAGATGGCGTCTGTTTTTCCAACTGGGTATATTGCATATAGACTACTTGTTACTATCCCTATAGCAAATTGTGAAAGCGAGCGAGCATTTTCAGTATTGAAAAGAATAAAAGACTTGATGAAGACTTGATGTCGATGACTTGATAAAAGAATTTGCTGAAGCTCCGGGCCCTAAAGGGTCCTAATCTGCCCATGACGATAGCTAAACCATTGACATTGTTATTTAAAAAGTATTCAACCGTTATTGCAGTACCCGAAAGTTGATAAGTCGTTCATAATCCCTACAGATTCATCCAATTTTGCTATAGGAGCCATAATAAGTCAAGGTAAAATTGGTGAAAATTTACCTATTGCATATGCTTCGCGAACTATGAATAAAGCAGAGATAAATTATACAACAACAGAGAAAGAAGTTTTAGCTACCATATTTGCTGTTAAGCATTTTCGACCATGTATCTATGGTACTAAATTTACCTTTGTTACAGATTACAAAGCATTAGTATGGTTAGAAAAGATAAAAGACTCTACGATGGAATCTCGTTTATCTCGTTGGAAATTAAAATTACAAGGATGCGAATGCAAAATAATAAATAAATATAAAATAATAAAAAAAATATATAAAATAATAAAAATGCGGATGCGCTTCCATGAAATCCAGTAAATTTTAGTTAGAAAAATATTAAAGAGAATATTGGTGGTAGGAATGGTCATGACGATGCTGCTAAGGGCTGTAGGTCGAACATTGGCTGCTTCTCCGGAAGCCAAGTCCTCTCCCACGAATATCCTATAGAAAGAGCCTTTATTGGTAATTGTTGTTTTGAATATGAGATAGAAGTGGATGAAGAAAGTTTGGTTTCAGAAGTTGGTGAAAGTTTGGTCTCAGAAGTTGGAGACAATTTGGTCTCAGAAATTGGACACAATTTGGTCTCAGAAGTTGGAGATAGTTTGGTCTCAGTGGGACATGAAGTTCCCGCCAGGGTGAGGACGAGACAGAAACTGATGTGCTAGTTTCGGAGGGGTGCAACTAGGTTCGCTGCATTATACCTGTTTCTGGGTTACTCAATGGCCATGAGGAAAATCGAGTTGCGGGTGGCGGTGAGGTGAGCGCACGGGACTCCCCTCCACGCCCTCTTTATGGAAGAGCGATGAGAGCACGGGGGGAAGGAAGGGGGAGAGAGATGGCGAGTTTTGGAGTCTGTTCTCTTATTCTGAAGCGGAAAGGAATGGCTTACTGTGGTGTCCAGTCCCTGGGTCCTCGATGGAGAAGGCACGTTCCCCGAGAAGGAGATTGCGCCCTATGGGCACCTGCCTTCCAGAAAGGGACCAGATGGCCACGCGGAAGATGAGAACGTACGCGCAGAGCTTTTGATAGACCACGAGATTACGGAAGTAGGTTGCGTCCTATGGGTACCAGCTCTCCAGAGTAATAAAGATATGTTTATTAGAGTACGGAAGGGGGTCGCAATCCTATGGACACATGCCATCCAGAGTAATGATGCTTTTTGTGAGAGTAAGGCTGTTCAGTTTTTAGTTCGCTCTTTTATGCAGAGTACGGAAGAAGGTTGCGTCCTATAGGCACCTACCATCCAGAGTAAAAAAGATGTTTGTGGGAGTAAGTCTGTTGAGTGTTTAGTTAAAGATCTTAATGAAGACCTTTTGAGTGAATGATTGAAATTGAACGAAAGCGCTTCCGCAGAGGCAACAAAAATTTTCCATGCACGGGCAAAAGAGGGTAATCTGATACTTACTCCATTATTTCAGTTGAGTCGACATAAAGTATGGATGAGGGATGATAATATTCTGAATTTCGTGACATGTGATGCGGTACTTACTACACCCCTGGGTAAAGAATTACTGGATAATTCGATAATTAAACTCTCGAACCTGAAAGAAACAGAAGCAGAAATTGGTTATGTGACATCAAAAATACATGATAAGCGTTTAGTTTACAATTTGTTTATTGAAGAGAAAGATTTTTAAGTTTTTGTAAAGAACATAGAGACTGCGGTGATAATACTAAAAGAGGCTATGGAAACTACAAATACTAAAACTTTCAGTTTTCCATGAGAAGGGAATGGGTTCGATAAATTTTAATAACTGAAATGATTGAATTGCAGATAATAAACTCCAACTTAAAAATTTGCTAAAGAACCAAGAGCCACACAAGTAAAATTCTTGAAAAAGATAATAAGCTAGATCAGTTTAAAAAAGGCAAGGACACGTGAGTTTAACGTGGCAAATTCACCTGAACGACATCTAAGGGAGAGAGGGAAATAAGATAGTTAAAAGATAGAACTATACATGCATAGACAGCAGAGTTTAGTAAGAAAGAGATGAAACTATTTTAGTACGAAAGGAAGAAGAAAAGAGAGAGAGAGATGAAAAAATTATTAATAGAGATTAGCAAGGGAAAGAAGCAAATCCTGTAATTATAATTGTAACCGTTTATAAATGAATTAAAATTAATAATTGCAATTCAAATTTGGTATAGGATGGATACATCATAAACTAATTATGGAAGGTCATACATGGAGACGAACATTCTTTGTTCAGATTCATTATTAACTAATTATGTAAGGTTATATAGGGAGATCTTCTAAAATGTATTAAAATGAACAAATAAAATATTAACAATTGATCATTGTTGAAAAGTTTTTAGTTGTAGAAAATTATAGATTTGAGTAAGTAATTATAATAAGAAATAACTATTAGGAGATTTTAAATAGTACTCAGGATATAAATTTTAATTCAGAATTTGGTAATGAGTATTTGAAATGCATTTCACAATAAAGTATCGTATGAAATTTAAAAACGTACTACAAGGAGACTCAACGCCATGTATTTCAGCTGACGCCATTTCGGGATCCCCTGTCCTCGGGTTTTCATTTATTCCGCGATGCGAGCGCCTCTTCAGTGAAAATGTACAATTAGAAATTGTCGTCTACTATGGAGTGTGGACCATCGATTGTCGTTATAGGTTAAGTTTGGTTATGTCGGGTGTCAGCAGGTGTCAGCACGAAGTGATAATAATAAAAATTCCTCATAAACATGAGGAATAGAAAAATAATGAAAAGTAAGTATAGACATGGGAGATCTAGTGTAATATCCGAAAAATCAATCAAAATTATAACGTGTAATTAAAGTGACTGTAATTCCGAAGTGCGCGTTTTATTATTAACGTGTTATGTTTTTACCGGTATAAAATTTCCGCGATGTCACGTGATCTCGTGGTTCCTACACTTTCAGCACGTAGCGCTCTCATCTGGTAATAAATGAAAATCTGAGGACAGGGGATCCCGATGGTGGGCTGTTTTCCACAATCACCGCCATAGACGTTGAGTCTCCTTGTAGTACTTCCTGGTTTAAACAAACATTACAAGTTAAAAGCATGGTTTACGAGAAATAATTAAGGTTAGAAGTCACGATGAGGAAGCTAAGGATAATTCATAAAAATATTAAAGATAACCTAGAGTAGATAATGAAATATATAATTACTCGTAAATATTATTAATCATTAAATCAATTAAAACTTACATTAAAGGACGTTGCAAAGTGTATTTTATATTAGTTATATTTTTACCAGTTTTTCACTAATAAAACCAGGCACAATTTGGCATAATCTATGTAGCAACTAGACATCTTATGCGAATGCGAATTTTATCCAAGATTGGACGAAATTCTTTAAATTAAAAAAGCCACTTTATGGAAGTGCCTTTTTTCTAAGGAGAAAAGTGTAATGAGCGGTTATAATTCTTATTCTTGCCGCTACGAACAGTACCATCGGCAAAATAACATGTGCGGTTTTACAATTTGAAATTAATGAAACCAAAAGCGAATACATTTCAATTGAAAATAAAATGTATTCTGAGGAAAAGATTGGCAAAGCAAGAGTCGGACTAGTCGGCATAATAGAAAAAGGTCTTTACCATTAAAGTATTCTTTCTGTAAATAAAATGTCGAGACTAGTAGTAAGAGAGAGTAAGGGTACGATGACCGGGAACGCTACTTGAAGCAATAAATATTGAAAAACAAGCAGATTGGGAGGTAGAGTTTGAAGGTGGATTAGACAGAAAGGGAGTTGAAAAGAAGGGTGATCAGAATGTAAAATTTGATGAAGCGGGAAGAAATAAGGGATATTTTAATATCTATACGCGTGGCCGTTTCCGCCCATATTACAGTGACGCTCGATAAGAAATTGTGAGGTTGGTCGTGGCAGAGGCAGAGGACGAGCGCGGGGTGGTGGTGACAGCCGACTGAAATCTCCTATTATAAATGTGAAGAACCAGGGCATTTAGCACAACGATGTGTGCGCACAGTTAGTTTTGATGGAAGGCGATGTTTTAATTGTAACCAGAGTGGGCATTTCCTTCGCGATTGTAAATATCCACAATGTAGAAAAACAGATCGTTTTGCTCGAGATTATCCTGAAAAAGAAAAGGATAGTCATGACAAAAATAACTTAAATTCTATCTTTTGTAAAAAATCAGGTAATTCGTATGAAAAATGTTTCAAACGTTTAAATATGGTAGCTGCAAATCGGGAAAGTAAAAAGGATCATTTGAACGAGAAGTAAGTTCGTCTGAATGGTGCGACGGCGAGCTTGACCAAAATGCAGCACCGATCCGACGAGTAGTGTTGAAGTTCAACACAGCTGGGAAGGCATTCTCACCTAACTTTCATTTGAGCAGCAGAAATATTAAAAATGGAAAAGGCACATTTTTAGTAGATATTGGGGCTGAATTGAATTTAATTAAAAGAAGGAAGGTAAAAACTGGTGCACTTGTAGATTTTCAAGTTAAATATAATTTATTTGGCATTACAGATCAGCCTGTAAAAACTTTTGAGGAAGTATATATAGATATTAATGGGGTTGCTTATCCATTCCAAATAGTGCCAAACGCTTTTCCTGTGAGTTGCGACGGGATTTTGGGAATGCCTTTCTTAGCTAATTCAGTAATCGATCTGCCGAAAAAAACATTAAAGCATAAATAAAGTGAATTTCCATTTGTTACACCACCTAAAAAGGGAACAACCCTTATTGTAAAATCAAGAACAAAACAATTAGTAACTTTGCCAGTAATTAATACAGATCTGTCGTAAGGTTATTTGCCTTTAATGCCAACGGGTCCGTGCGTGTATTTGGGAGAGTATAAAGCAACCGTAAGGGACTTATTAGAACAGAAGCTCCATTTAGAAAATTTAAACAAAGAAGAAAGTATTAATTTCAATTCTAATTAGGAGGAAGATGAGATAGAAATGGAATACAGACCTTATGAACGGGGGATACATAGATATAAAACTGAAAACAAATTTAGATTATCGTAGGCCAAAATGCAATGGGAATCTGCCGTAATTTTCAGTCATTGCTACATAACTGATTTTGTATTACGGACAAATATATGATTTATCACAATACGGAATATATATGTATGTTTGTATGTCTATGGCTATATGAGTATGTGTTTATATATATATTACGAAACCGGCTTAAGCTGGTTGAAGTATTTTAGGTTTAAATTATTATTTGAAGGTTGTCCTCAGTCTAAGAGTAAGAAATCTTTATGAATGAAACTTTATCACTATTGAGAGGCGAAAGAGTAAAGCCATGAAATTCAAGTGACGAGTTACGGGTTTCATAAACAAATCTGAGACACGGGTCTTTCATACTGACCATGCCTGTAATAGGATTTGGCAATCCAAAAATAAGTAAAACTGCAATAAAATATAAAAAGAATAGAAAATTAAATTCGCAAGTAACTAGTTGAAACTTTAATAACTTTTGTAAACTCTTAAATCACGGGAAATTTTCCTATCACTAAAAACATTGAAAGTTAAATTTAACATTTCTACTTTTAAATCATTGGGCCTTGAAATAGTGTTGCACATTTATTCAAACTAATTGATTGAAGGACTAGATTCGAATACAGAACAGCAGAGCTATTTATGGCATAAAAACTGATAATTTAGATATAAGGATAAAATTAATTGATTTTAAAGCTTTGCCTGGGATTTCATTGAGAATATTTATCAAAATATAGCATCAAGGAAATTTAAATGAATTAAATTTGAATTCTGAACTAATTAAGTCTTGCATGAGATTCAGTCATGGAGAGCTATAAGCATAAGTATGTTCGCGAATTAGGTTTAGAGACATGGTTGGTTGCAGGGCCTCCTACCACGAACGTTAATTTCATCAATTTAATCGAAATTTCATTACAGATATTGATAGTACTAATAATTCATTCCTAACAAATTTCATGAACGTATAAACAAAAAGATATGACGCAATAAACAAGATAATAGAAATGAGGCTACATGTGATTCAGTAACAAAGCTGAGAAAAGAAAGAAATTTTAACGTATATTTAATTTTAACTGAGTCCATTGCTTACATGTGATATGAATATTGCGACAGTTCTGCTTCTTCTAGTAGAAGGAGTAACGAATGCTAAACTTACCTTCCTTATGGCGGATTTCCAAAGTAGCTATGGCAAAACTTAAGACAATTGATATTAGAGATTGATTCATATGACACCACTTATTTCCTGAAATTTTTTAATTTAAAGAGTTAAATTCATTTTTTATCATTGAAAAATACGAACCAAATTTAATATGTTGATTTCACGAGTCAACTGAAAAAGACACTTTATGAAAGTTCCTTTTTATTAAAAAGGGGAGTGTAACGAGCGCATAAATTTACATTCCATCCGCTAAAAACAGCACCAAAGCTTCTGTAAAATGCGCGGTTTCGATTTAAAATCAGAAATTTTTAATAAGCGATAATAAAGTCTGATGAGCGAATAAATGTACATATAAGATTAGTCGCGTAATGCTTAAGTAGAGTAAATTTAAAATAATCAAAAATTGATTATGATCTTTTAGACGTGGAATATTTTGACACCAGGAAATACAAATGTTATGTTAGTTATCAGATTGGCGACACAAAGTCGTTTAACTGGACCGAGCGGAGGACGGTTTTGTCTATCCTTTGTAGTGTTAAGACCTACGGGCAGTTGATTCTACGAAATTATAATATAAACAATTCGAACGCCTGAACCTTATCGCTAACTTTTTTCGTGAGAAAACGTATCGAGCAAAGACAACGAAGTAGTCATAGCTAGAGTAGGGATATGCAGAGCGATATGGGGAGAACATGTAATTTTGTCAGAGAGAGCCTTGTTATTTGTATCATCTAAAGTCAATAGTTTCTCAATTTATTTACCGATTTTCCTAAAATACCATTCCAGAGCAGAAAAGGAGGACTTTCATCGAAGGTTTGGGTTTCCAAACCCTTAGTTGCGGAATGGACCAGTAGAGATGTTATAAAATAGTTTAATATCCATAAATATAACTAAATAGATGAGAAAATAAATAAATTTTAATTTTAACCTTTGAAAAATTTGAATTTAAACTCGTTTCGCGCCCAATTAAACTTTCGCGTATTGCATACGTTCTGTTACGTCCCAGGCGCTGCAATCTACAATTTCCTAGTAGAGCAGCTCGCCGATACGTCGAAGGAGAGGATCGTTACCTGTCGTTGAATGGTTGAAACCATTAGCCGCGAAAAGTAGGTCAGATTTAAGAATAAAAACTTACACTGGATTTAGATTTGTAAAAGAAACAAGTACTTTATTATAAATCTTCGATGTCTAATTGTTCAAGGATGACATATTCTTGTATTCCATCTCGTGAATAAACAATAATTATTGTGTAGTAGAGTTCATGGTAGACGCGGCAAATTTGAAAAAGCTGGTATTGAGAGTCAGAGAACACTTCCATAAGATCGAATAGTTCAGAATCATGGTTAGACATGATTCATCTTATCATTTGATTTAAACGCACAATAATCGTTTTACTAATGAATTATAATTTTGAGGTTAAGGTCCTAACCGCACACAAGTAAGTTTAACACTTTAACAATTCGGCAAAGCCGAATCCTCACGCACAGTTCACAAAGTGGTCACGTAGCCTTCGTTTTACTAAAAAGTGACTAAGTATTCTGAATATAATACTTGAGAAAGCAAGAGTCGCAGGTTCGAAGTTTAAAAGAAGCGCGCCGAGTTACAATATTCTGACAAATTTAATGCTCTGCATCTATATTTAAAGGATAGTTTTGGGCGGGATTTATCCCTACTTTTAGTGTTTAACCAATCCGAACTCTGACGTCGCCCAATTCTAGTGCCGAATAACCAATCACAAAAATAGGTCACTTTGCTCCTCCCATGGTTTTAGGCAATTAAAGTGAGTGACAGTTCAAGGATCCGGGTCCAAAGTTCAGTTTTTGCAACAGGAAAACTTCAATCACCTTAAGTGACGGTTTCCTGTTTGAAGTTCCAAGGGTATTTTTTTTATAGCGTCTGACTGGCGCCATGACCCATTAACGATACATATATAGCTCAAAGTCTCATGTTCCTAACCTCTATAATCTATATATATCTATATCTATAATCTAATATATATCTATAATCTCTATAATCTATAGTTCATCGTAGAATTAACGCACAATAAAAATTACTTGATAAAACGTTCAATAACACATACACATATATATGATCAATGTATATTTCAAGCTATTTGAATCTTCCTGCCAAGAAATCTAATGGTAAAATGAGTATGAAGAACCCGGGTCTTAAGAGACCAGGGCTTTCAGTTCCGAAAACGGCACATGCCGTTACACGGTCCAAATCAGCGCCATCTAGCGCTACCCCCAGACACTACAAGTAAATAAACCTACAGATCCCTGCCAGGAATTGGTTCCTAACTCTGCTTCCTACAAATTCTTAATTTCTTGTAAATAAACTCAGGCCCTGGCGACTCATATAGGCGACCTTGAAGTATTATAGGTCTGATCCTGTTCTGAGTATACGCTAGATGGCG
>JAAAKG020145123.1:0-10957 GCA_010014905.2 Druon quercuslanigerum | reverse complement strand
TAGTCATGTGCTATGGTCTCCTACTATTTTCACACGGACATAGACCTGTCATAGTATTGGAGTGAATGCGGTTTCAGTTCTGGGACCACTGGACCCGAGTGTGCTGGATCGTGCACCCGAGCCATCGAATCACCATTGATAGTTACTTTGGGTGTTGCAGAAATTTGAATTTGGAGAAAGTTCTTGTAGAATACGTGTTTAAATTTGTTCCTTGTTCTTTGATCCCATTCTCATCTTACGCTTAAATTACGTTTACCCCACGCTTAACCCACGGTCACCCCACACTTATGCTATTATTGACCCATGGTTCACCCATTGAAACTTTTTCACGCAGGTTTTAATTAATTTTCAACTACATTTCATTAAATTTTATTTCAAATATGTGATTGAACTAGGTTTTAACCACAAGAGTGGTTTAATATTCAACATATTTCTAACAGTGATATTGAGATTCACTATTTTGCTAGTGGACGTACTTTTGTGTTCGCAGACGCATTTCACAATCAAGTGAAAGCCTCGAGGAAAATATAAAGACTCATGACAGCGCTTAAGACCACATACACTGGAAACACTTTTATATCCGCTCTCACTTATATCCTCTCGCGCTTATATAGCTGCTATAATTCTCATTTATATCAACTCGGCTTTCACGACATACGAGTGCTACGTGAATAACAAGCCAATTAGCGCACAGCGCGGCAAGTTCCACTACGATAAGGATCAGTGCGGGAACCCCTCCCGAGAGGAAAGAAGCGAATATTTATGTTCTCAGACGACGGATGTAAAAATGCTTCCAGTGTATATTGTATCTAAACTCTGCACAGTAAGGCACAGTACTGCCCAAAGAGGCGCGATGTAAACAATTTTGGATACAGTTCTGAATATCCATACGTCTAAGCCGTCAATAGCATAGAATTAATACAGATAGAGGCGACAAGCCAGCTTGGGAACCGTCCCCGCATAGAGAGAGAAAAAGAAGAGGCTGGGTCCACTCGCATGAAAGGCTTTGACCACATATACTTTTGTAGTTATCCACCTACTTTTAGATGGCTCTGCTGTAGAGTCAGAAGTAAGGGTATATTTTTTTCAAGTATTTTCGCGCCGGCTATTCTAATGTGTTGTGAGGATATGTTATCGTCAACAAAAGTCGGTGTGAGTCGGTCGGTGTCTCGAGTCGTGTAGTGAAGTTGTATTCACTCATTTCAAACTAATGTTAATTATAATATCCTCTAATTTCTCAGACATATAAAATATTGCACATTGTACGAATGAAATCAATGATTTCATTCTTTTCTATTTTACTATGAATAAAATGTCATAAAAAGTTACATTTCATGTGTCATATATTTCTTCAGCGGCCTATGGCTTTTCGCCTCTAATCTGTATTAACTCTATGGTCAATAGACGCTAAAGATGAGGAGCAGACAGACAAGCGTGAAGCCGGCATATAATCGGTCAGCACACAATTGGGAGAAGAATTTATTATGGTAAACATTAAGCGAGTGCACAATGTTACTTTTACTAGATTCTTTAAACTAGGCTGATATAGGATAGTTTTCTATGTGTCGATACTTATTGCAATATTATAGTAAGATAGTTTTGCAATATGAACTTTCCTAATTTTATATGATAAACCTCAACTTTTAATCACAGTTATCTCTGTTAGAAATTTAATAAGATGAACTAGGAAAAACTCAACCCATACAATCTAGTTATTTTTTCGAACGTTTTTCCATAAAAAATATCTTCAAACAATTGAAATAATAGTATTTATCTATTCTAGTTTTTCATCTGGTATAGAACAATAAAAAATTAATTTGTACCTCTTAAAATAAAAAATCGAGTTTTTCAAGAAAACAATAAGAGATTAAATATTATAAGGTAAGTCTTTGCTATAGAAATTTTTCAAGAAATCTCACCTCGCTTTGCTTTTGAGAAAACCTGGGTATTAAGAATTTTTTTTAATTGACAACGGACTTTTTTCATAAGCGACTTCCGCGATGAATTTGGTTTTTATCAAAAAATAGTTTTTGAACATCCCTAATTTAAAAAAGAACATTTTTATCTAAATTAGAATTGGACATTATTATTTTAATAACGATTGTGTTTTAGGTAAAGAATAAAATTACCTCAATTTTTAGATCAAGGAAAACTATGGTAAATTGTAACTTGGACAATAAAAAATGATGACTAATACTGATTCACATTTATAAAAATTATATTCATTGGTATTTCGGAAAATAAAAAAGGGAAAAATTCGATACCTTGTTAGTAAGATTAGACGTTACAGATTCACGAAGTTTAGACTAATAACTAGCGAATCCTGTGATTCCTCTGCTATTTAGGCCGTTCGTCATTAGTGCAAATTATAAACGACTTTAGCTCGTAAATTGTTAGCTTGATTTAAGTTTTCAAGCAGAATGTTTTATTTGGTCTTTGACGTAGATTAACGTTCTGCACTTTGCAGCTGAAAATTCAGAAAATTAACTATAGAGTTTCAATGCTCCTATTATATATAGGTATATGTGGCAGCCATTTATTATGATTAGACATTTCGTAAAATATTAAGGTAGTTCATGAATTTTCAGTAGATTATGTGATAACCTACGCAGTTGCACTATCTGTCTAAAATTTTTAGCGGCTTTATCATCTGCACAAGCAACTTTAGAGAGTGCAATGCAGATCAAAGATCTACTATCTCTGTAACTATTCTAAACATTTTTATGAAGCTGCTAACTTTCTATTAAACTGAAAGTGTATCAAAGCTGGATGAATATAATTCTAAGTATTTATTACTCAATTCTAGCTTTTTATTGTATAAACAATAATAGTTTCGTTTAAAGCCCAGAGATCATCCGGCTTATTGTTATACCTTTTATTACGGTGGCAACAGGAAATCGATTGGACCTTGTGTGAATGGACCATTTGTTGCATGCCATATTTATAATCTCAGTTCCGGCTTCATTTTTTTTACAATTCAAAATCTTAGAGCTGTGCGAGATTTTTCATCGTGATAATCCTTTTTTATATTTATTCTAGATCCTGGTGCAGATATAGTATCTGCTTGCAGTTGGCATTGCTCGAAATGCCATTACAGTTTCACCAAAAGGCCAGAACTATCCGAGGAAAAGAACTTCTATTTTAAACCGAAAAAGACACGTTATGCTCTAAAAAAATATCTTTTGGGTCATGTAATTTTTTTAAAGCAGTGGCTTGCAAAAACAACCACTGCAAGGTCCAGCTGCAAGCAACTGCCATCCAAAAATGAAACCACATTCCAGCAGAGCCGCAGTAAATCACGCATATGGCCACGTGTCACGACTGTGAGAAAGCTTGGCACAGGATACGATGAAATCACAACGGCAGGCTGGCGAAACTCCTGCGTATCTTAAAGGAAACGGAGCGACCCAACAATGACAGCTCTCTGCTACGATCTCGCAAGTGCCTTGGCATCTTTTTGGCACGCGGGTATGGCTTTAAGGTTACGAACCAGTGATAGCTTAGCACCTTCGAGAGCATAGATCACAAGGACAATTGAGACTCCTGATGCAAAAAGGAGATATAGAATTATTTTGCTGGAGTGGGGAGGCCCCTGAGCACTTTAAAATAAAGTCTCGAATTTAAATTTTGAAGATATATATCCACAATGGAAATTTAATGCCTAATCTTTCTCTCTCCATAAAAAAAGGTGTAGCTTTTTTATTTTTAGAATTATTTACGAAAAACTGTTTTTTTCTCTGATTAAAATATTTTGACTTTTTTCAATTTAACTTGCAACGAAATGGGAAGTTTTTAATATTTTGTTATAAAACTGATAAAAAATATGAACTATCGTGATCTGCGATGGATGACGTTAGCGAAAGATCAAAATGTTTATTAGAAATATTGTAGCTAATTTTTTTCGAGACAGTGTATAATTCGTGTACAAACAACTTCCAATTTTTCGGAAGTCGAGCGAATTTTGAGCAAGCGAAAACTGTCAGTAAAAAAGTTGTGCAGGAAGGATGAAGGAAGTTTTCTAGACAGTTTTAGCTCAATTGGAATAGTACTTGACAAACTGTTTTTTTTTAACTTTCTGACGCAATGGAATTTCTCCCGCGTAGACTACGACCCGGCCAGTAAACCGCTACCCCAGATTTCGGTATGTGTGTCTCACAGTCATCCGAGTTAGTTTAATTAAAATACAAGAAATATGGAAAATCATGGTTTATGATGAATAGTTCTTTTTGTAAATTTTTTTGTTATGTCTTACGGTCAATAAAATTAAAACAAAACCAGAGATTTCACTTGTAACTCCAATTTATTTCGATGTTTCGGCATCACTGCGTGCCTTTTTCAAAAATATCTCGTAAAGATGTAGGATAAGTAACCCTTGGTGACCAGAACGTTGCTGACGTATTGTATAATAAAGCGATTTCGGAAACCAAAATCAATCCAATCTTCGACCGGCAATGTATAAAAATGTTGTAGAATTTTTCGTTATGTCTTACGGTCACATAAAATTAAAACAAAAACGGAGATTTCACTTGTAACTCCAATTTATTTCGACGTAAGACATAACGAAAAATTCTACAACATGTTTATACATTGTCGGTCGAAGATTGGATTGATTTTCGTTTCAGAAATCGCTATATTAATAGTTATTTTTTTCTGATAAAAAAAATTCAATTTTGCCATTTCTAGAAACAGGAACTTCATAAAAGTCCTAAAAATAAGGAATCTCTTTACATTTCTTTTTTTATATTCGGCGTGTCCTTTGTCTGAACTGTATTTGTAAATGTACTTAAATAGGATTTTGGGATGTTTCTTTACAAAAAATAAAATATATCAGTTTAGTTAAGTCTGTTTCAATTAGCAGAGCACATCGTTAAAATATGATGTGATATATAAAAGTTGTTCCATTAAATTATCCTAATAGCAAGACAAAATTCTATGATATAAACATAGTGCAGCTTTCCAATTACCAACTGAAAATAATTTGAAACCTACTAATGGTAGAAAACGAAACAAGTATGAAAGCTTGTGAGAAAGAAATGTTCTTAAATATAGCAGAAACTTTCCATAATTATAGACTGGAAGTTCTTTGTCATTTACGGTAGAGCTAAAAATTAAACAAGCTGAAATTGAAAAAGTGCCTGCTTCAATCGTCGACATCACTAAGGCACAATTGAACGATGCCAAAATTCTTTTGCGTTGCCTTTCTTCTGAAGGACAAGAATTTCGCAATCGGTACCTCTACTCAATCACGAGCGATAAACCAGTTGTCGATTCTATTATCTCATCGGACGAGGAATAAGGTAGGTGTTATTATTTTTTAATGCAGAGAGATGTATCATAATTATTATCTTTAGTACCAAAATATCAATTAATAAAATGAAAACCACTTTTTATACTTAATAAACAATGATTTTTATATTTACTGTATTTTTAACTACAAAACCTTGGCTGACTGTGAAGCACTTGTACCTAACGCTGGGGTAGCGGTTTACCGGTCGGGGCGTAGTCTACACAGGAGAAAATCCATTGCGCCAGCAAATTAAAACATCAACAGTTTGTTAAGTTTTATTCAAATTGACCTAACACTTTCCAGAAAACTTCCTTGAACCTTCCTGAACAACTTTCTCCCTAGCGTTTTTCGCTTGCTCAAAATTCGCTCGACTCCCGAATAACTGGAAGTTGTTTGTGCACGAATTATGCACCGTCTCGGAAAAACATTATTAAATTTTTTTTAAATAAACATTTTAAACTTTTGCTAACGTCATCCATCACAAAAGATGAGAATGCATATTTCTAATTAGTTTTATTACAAAATATTAAAAACTTCCCATCTCGTTGCGAGTTGAAGTGAAAAAACTCAAAATATTTTAATCAAAGAAAAAAAAGTTTTTCTTAAATAATTCGAAAAATAAACAAGCTACAACCTTCTTTATAGGGGGAAAAAGAGGCGGGCTTTAATTTTCATTATGGATATATATCTTAACAATTAAAATTCGTGACCTTATTTTCAAGTGCTCAGGGGCCTTCCCACTCCAGCAAAATAATTCTATATCTCCTTTTTTTTGCATCCGGAGCCTCAATTACTTAAACAGAGTGTACTTTGGGTACAGTCCTTACAGCTCCTTTTTAAGGTACTGGTGCCTCTTCTTTTTTTCCATCTCCTTGGCAGTGATCTTTTAATCACCCGGAGCCAAGAATTTGATCACGAATATGGTTCGTTTTTTGAAGTTATGATGAACGATGTCAGGCCTCGAGTGGACAAGGGAGACTGCTGTCCGAAAGTAGTATTTCCACAGAATTAAGTGCTTCACATTTTGGACAATTGAAACTATATCTCCCGAAGCGTTCGACAGGGCAGAGTTACGGACAACACTGTAAGATCATATCTGTACAACATTGCTTTAAATGCATTTTATAATACTTCTTGAAATGAAACTTCAAATATTAAAAGAAAGTATATTAATTAATAGATTAATGGATTTTTTTAAAAGATTTTCTTTACTCATTCAAAACAAGGAGTTGTCCACAAAAGCCTGTAGGGACCCCATCAGTTTTTTCTAGACTAGAAATTATGACCGGGTCCCCATAAGAACCCAACATTAAATAGAAAAACATGGATAAATTTATGCACGGGATAATAGCAGGATTTTTTCTACTGAGTTTCATAGATCAAAGTTTAAAATGTTTTAAAATAAAAAGAATTATCGTCATTCATCGATAATGGCAAGGGCATCCGGGCCGCTTATCATGATGCAATAAATTGATCTCCTTTTCAATGTAAGCCGCAAAAGAGCTGGCAGAAAGCCAGCGATGTAACTTTTTTCTCGTGACTTATGGGTCCAACGTGTGTTCTGGGATGTAACTTTGTTCTACGTAAGAACCTCAACGAGTCCGTTCTAATTACCATGAATAGAAATTATGAGACTTTAGCCAACCGAGTACCGCTTGAAGTGTACACTGCGATTTATTTGCTTTCCCTGCTTCATGGATATCAGTAAACTGACTAATCTTGCCACTGGCAAAATCTTATAACTCGCTTCGTTGAATACAGACTGGGATCTAATTTTATCTGACGTGAACATCTACCAGAGTTATAAACAAATCCGGCGCGCACTGAATGAGCAAGTTCAACAGCTTGTCGCTTCTGTTAGAATCAGTTTTTCAGAGAGTACACGGAGGAAAATGGCTAGTGTATCAGGCTGGCTATTTGATCTGTAACTATGGGGAACTATGGGAGAGTCATTAGGATAAATGTCAAAACCAAAAATTACCAGATTTATATTATTATTTTTATTATTAAACCATTAAACCATTAATCCATTACCCTTTCGGGGTAGGCATGACTCATTCGACGAGGAAGGGAGTAATCCTTCAAACCCCATAGTTTTTGTTTTATTTGCGTTAATTTTGAGGTCCATGCTCTTCAGGCTTGCATTCAGTTTATTCAACATTCTTTGCAAGTCTTCGATTGACTCTGCCATAAGAACCTGATCATCTGCGAACACTACCCACGTACTCTTACTGTTTCGAGATCTACACGTTCTTCATCGAAAAGGGCCATTCTTAAATACTTGTCCTTGAATAATAGTCCATCAAGATATAACGCGTCCCTGTCTAATGACTTGCATAATATCGAAAAAGTAACTCAATTTCCCATTCACCCTAACACTCAATATAGCATTTACAAAATTTCAAAAAACGCACGAAAAGAAACATTTTAAACCAAATAATGCACGATATAAAAAAAGGGAATAAAAACGTTGATTTTTAAATACCCTACAACTTTTTGACTTTTCTTGAAAAAAAAAACAAAATTCAAATTTTGACAGCATAAAAAAGAATGGAAATTCCCAAAATTACATTTATTCAGTAACAAAAGTTTTTTTTTTAAGAATGCACGTTGCTTTAAACGAGACAATTAAACTACTTCTGTTCTAATGCCAATTCATGTTATTGTAATAATATACATCTATCGAAATTACATACAATGTTCGTTAAAGCCGAAGGAGCTTTAACAAAAGAGAATTCATACTCACCAAATTACTGTTCTTGATGCTTTGACCTTTAGTTTCAAAAAGTCTGTGCACAAATGTGAAAAATATACAAAGACGGAGTGCATAGCGCGAGGTAAATATATTATCGAGCACGAAGCGCGAGATAAATATACTATCAAGTGCGAAGCGCGAGACCCTACACCCGCGCGCCCTAGGCGCGATGCAGGCAGCCTTTTTGTATGTAAAGGGTTTTCATATCCTACTGTACACTAATGTGCACATGCTGGTTTTCTCAATGTTATTCATAAAATATTTCATAATTTCTAGGCTATTTCAAGATTATTTGAAAGGTAGTGTATACGACAGTTTCTAGCGTCTCGCGTGTTACAATTAAATAACCCCTATTTCGCTAGGCGACTTTCTGAACACCAAACCCGTTTTTACGCCACTTCATTAATAAGTCTTGTCACGCGATTACGTTTCCGCAAACAGCGCTGTAAAGTGATAAAGTCGACTTCTGTTCTCGATCTAGGATTATAGGATATGGTAATTAAAATCACAAATCGATGTTATTTTTTAATTAAAAGAGTGAAACAGCATTAAGAATAAAATGACACAATGAATGCTAATGCAATTTTTTAACTCAACTCACAAGCAAAATGGTTATGGAAGTAATTATTTTCGTCAGATTGTTCAGTGAAAATGAAATATAAATGTACAGCTCTCGTGAAATTTGCTTGGGTTGGAACATAGTTAAAAAGCGCTTGATTCTTCAGTAACTACAAAGTATGTTAGCTGCAGTTTAAAAACAATTTGTTGAGTCACAAGTCTCATTTAAAATAAATCGGTACGAAATGTGTATTTAAAAGCGTATTATGCACAAAGGGAGAGAAAAGGGACTTTATTGACGAGGGTATGTTCAGTACGAGCTGAAGACGAGGGAAGGGTCTGTAAAACCTTGCGGTGTCTTTCGAGGGAGAAAGGAAGTAAAAATATTACGTATAAAATAAATATGTACACAGAAAACTATTGTTGTAAAAATTTTTACATCTTAGTATGAACAATAAACACTTTCATTTTACCTTCATTCAATTGGGGTCTCAAAAATTTTGTAAATCAACAATATACAAAATTAGACGTACTTTTGAGAATTGGCCTTTTACAGTGTAATACTGAAGTTATTAAATTTATAAAAGACCGTAGGTAGTCGATGCAGTGACGGTTTTCGATCTAAGATAGATACTAAAATATGATTGATATTTTCGAAAAAGCTCTAGTACATGACTCCATTAATAAGTTCGAGTGGCTTATACACAAATTCCATGGTAAAAATCTTAATAATACATTCAATGATAAGTTCTTAATTAATTTAACAGACAAGTATATCCCAGATGTTACAGATAACTTGGTAAGAATAATTGAAAAGTATTGTTATTGTGTTATAAACAAAATTAATAAAGAAAAGTCATTTTGTAGGATTGGCAATGTTCATATCATTTAAATTATTAGATTTTTTATAAAATGTGAGAGAAAGTAATGTCGCATTACCATTAATTAAGAATAGATGCTGTTTGCTAATTGTCTAATTCTTCGCCGGTCATCTATTTTTTCATGCACACGGTCAGGCACGGGCATCTATGACGATATCGACATTAGCTTTATATAAAATATTTAGAGGTGTTCGAAAATTTCAAAAAAATTTAGGAAATAAGTTTTAGGTTTCTTCTTGACATCCCAGTAGAAGTCAGATTGATAATTTTTTTTAAAAATTAACAAATAAAAACGTTTAAACATAAACAACATGCAATTTGGACCATTTTACTAAAAAAATTAATATTTCGGCGGTAAATTGTTATAAGGAAAAAATATTTCAGGGATTAGCTCTTTATATTATAGTCTTTCAAAGATAATTACTCTTATACAAATCGGGAGGTATAAAAAATTATAGAAAAAAATACGGAAAGAATCTAATTCCATGGTTTCACTCAACTCAAAAATCACAAAAAGTTACGCTGGCGGCCATATATGACGAATTCGTCATCGACCAAACTTTTACCTATTGTTCATCGGCGGTATATCAACGAATACAGACGCACGTTATTGTATTTGAACACGGTGCGTGTAAATTTTTTAAGCGGATTTCTAAGCCCACTTACTTCTGTCTTCCGAGATACAAGGAGGTGAAAAACAAAGCATTGACGAATTCGACATAGATGCCCGAAGAAGAGTTAAACCATTTTTATAAACGAATTTCAATCTTGGGGAGTTTTCAATAAACAGGCTTAATTTTTGTTTACGGAATAAACTAGGTATGTCTTTCTGCTGACTTTGTTCTGCAACAGTGTGCAAATTAAGAAATAATGTTCATTATTTAAACTATTTTTATAAACTACTGAACAGTTGCAATTAATGGGCTAAATGTTTTGTAACATTTCGCATTCCTTTTAGTTTATATATCTCTTTCTATTTTGATAAAAGTTGAGTATTCTTCCAAATATTGTTAGAATATTTTATTCGGAATTACTATCGGCGAAACATATAAAATTCTAAGGTGGGTTTCCCGAAGGCTGAATTATTGAACCCCTCTGGCCTTGATACGTTTAGAATATTTAAATAGGACGAAAATAATTCCCTATAGTTTAAAGAAAAAAGAACTCACGAAGTCTTCTTGGTGCTGGTGATTTAAAATAATTTATAAGCTAAAACAAAGAAATGAAGTATGGTTATAAGCATTTGAAAATTTCCTCCTTTCTTCTTCCCATCTCGTTAATTCTATAATATCACCCTTATTCTCCTTTTAATTACCTTCAACAAACACTTTCTTGCTAACTCATCTTCGTTTCACTCTCGAAGCTTTGTCTACAATTTCCATGCTCTCTTTCCTACTTTAATACTTCACTTATCCCTTTGCGCTCCTTCTCTCACCATATATCATGGCGGCCTCCAATCTACCCCTAATGTCCACC
>JAAAKG020145122.1:0-32920 GCA_010014905.2 Druon quercuslanigerum | reverse complement strand
CGAACCTCGAAATTTTTTGAACCATCAAACTTTTTTTAGACATAAAATATCAGCCTCAAACTTTGAGAAATGCAAGAACTGACAGAAAATTACGTTAAAGTACTTCATTTAGAAATGCAAGATATAAATAAAATTATTTCAACTAAATATGAATCTGCGCATCTTGGGACTGGCTTGGTCGGTGCATTTGAGTGTCGCATGCCTTTCTTTCTTGGCAGAAAATAAATCTTCTTTGTTCAAATTTATCTTTTTGGTTGAAAATTCAACTACTTGATCAAAAAATTATCTAGTTTGTTGAAAATACAATATTTTTACATAACACTTTAGGAATTTAAAGCATTTCTGTAATTCACTAAAATGTATATTATTAATTGTACATAATTATGACAATGGTTTTAAGGTTTTAACGATGATTTAGATTTACTTCTATTTTCGAAAATCTTTGGTAAGGAAGATCCCTACAATTGAGGAGTCCATCTGTTGCTTATTTGGTCACACTACAGACAAAGATATTCTACTGATAAGCGATGCTAGCCGATAAGAAAGGCTTCTAGTTTAAAAATAAAAAAAGGAAGCATGTCATGTATGTGCGCAAACTGCAAACATTAAATAAAACCATACAGTCATACACAGCCACACACGACGTGACGTCGCGACGACGTATAAATCAACAGATCAGTTTGATGAAGTTGACTGTGTTGGAGATAACAAGCAAATCTGCTAGTGCTACACCAGTGTTCGTTTATTCATGTAAGGGCGTGCACAGGATCCCACGAATTGTGCAGCAGTAAAAATTTGATTTTTCTTAGTCGAAAAGACAGGGCGGCAGTTTTATTGTGCTTTTGTTCTTTCGTCCTTTCTTCGTTCTTGTGCGTATCCTGATCATTTGGTTCGATTAGTTTCCAGGATGAACTACAGAGAAAATGTCCTTATCGTGTGTTGAAAATCTTCGATTATTTCTCAGTTTTGTGTCTCTCTCACGCCAGCTGATAATGTGACGGAATTATTCATCAATGAGTAAATTGCACTCCTACTTCGGAGAGTTTTAGTGACACACACGGGCGGCCTTTTAAGTTAAATAATATATGCGCGTCTGTGTGACACTTTAACCATTATTATTAATTATGCGAATTAGACTGCAAACAAGTCTCGTGCCGTCCAGGTGCTCCAGTAACAGCGGAACACAAGGTAACTGTATTTATTTTACTTGTCAATTGTTCTCGTTACCATACCTCATTAAATGTAACGTGATTAAAATTTATAAGGACGATTTTTAACTTGCAAATTGATGGTGTTTATCAGCAGAGCGATTTTGTTCATTTTCACTCTTATATTTGTACTTATGCAGTGTTTACTATACTAATTTATTCCACCCAAGTAAGCTGTATTGACAAAGAAACTTTATTTTACTCCTCTCTTTAGTAAAAATGAGGAGAAAATGTAAATATAGATATATGTAGTCTAGAAAATGCATATGCTTTGCTCCAGAATAATTTCCTATAAAAGAGGTCGTTAATAAAAATACCAATCAGTATTTGCTTTCATTCCAGAAGTTACCGGTATTTGTTCGAAAATTATGAAATAAGTTTTAAAATCTTAGTTATAATTCAAATTTTGTCGAAAATTTTTGTACAGTGAATCATATTTATAAAACTCACTTTAAATTTGTGTATCCAAAATAATTGTGTACATAGTTAACAAACCTTGGTTTATATATTTTCACTTGGCCTTTAAATAGATTTTCAAACTGCGTCGCTGATTAGCTAAAATAACATCCGCCATTTCGAAAATCGAAATTACAAAAGATTCCAAGATTTTTAAGATTTCAAAACATTTTAAGTGATCTATAAAAAATGCACTAGATTTCAACAGATCCCAAAGGGGTTTCAAGGATTTACGCTGATTTCAGGGATTTGCAAAGGATTTTATGGGATTCAAAGCTTTTATAGTTAAAAAAAAGTTCCATCTGATTGTAAAGAATTTCAAAGTTTCAAAAAACTTTGAAGAAATTTTAAGAGATATTGCGAATTCCAAGATAATTGACGGGATTTCAATTTATTCAAAGAGATTTGTAGGAATTTTACCAGACTACGTAATGTTATAGGATCTCTAAGGATTTTGAAAGTTATTTATAAAGATATTAAAGATTTCAAGATGTTTTAAATTATTTCAAAAGATTTCTAGGGACTTCACCAAATTTAATCGATTAAAAAAATCATAGGATTTAAAATGATTATAGTGTATTTGAAAATATTCCTAGGAATTTAATAAAATTTCAAAGATTTTTTAGGATTGTACACAATTTCAAGGGATTAATGAAATTCGGAAGAATTTCAAGATTTCAAATTTTTTTTTAAATTGAAGAGTTTCCAAGGGATTTCACAGGATTTTAACATAATTCAAGAATTGTTAGTAGATATTTAAGAACTGTTAAGAGATAAAAACGGATTCTTAGAGAATTTAATGGAATCAATTAAATAAACTTTCAAGGGACTTTTAGAGATTTCTACGGGTTTAATGGCTTTTAAGGGATTTTGCCAGATTTAAGGGATAGGCTGTAAAAAAAAGATAGGATTCGTATGGATTTTTACAGATTTTAAGGGATTTTAAAAATTGAGGAGTTTTCCAGGAATTTCAGAGGATTTCAAGGGTTCCTAGCGATTTTATAGGATATATATACCGGGTAATTTTTTTTTTACTTGAAACTTTCAAATATCTCGAAAAATAGACACTCTATGAAAAAATGTTATGAATCAAACTTTATTCACTCTGAGGAGCACATACACTGATCTTAAAATCGGTTCCCCCACACCGTCCCCTGAGGTGGGGGTGGGGACAAGTTCGAAATCTTAAATGGAAACCCCTATTTTTTATTGCATATTCGGATTCTTTGGATAAAAATGCGTATGATTTGTCTAAAACATTTTTCTTGTTTCGGATTTAAAAAAAAAAATTTCGAACTTGCTTGCACCCCCACCCCCAGGGGTGGGTGTGGGGGAACCGATTGTAACATCAGTGTACGTACTCCTCAGAGTGATTAAATTTTGATTCATAACATTTTTTCATAGAGTTTTTAACCCTTAACCAGGATCCCTCATGTATTGTACGTAAAGAGCACACTGGGTCACATGGACCCATGGCCAACTTTGATATAAATAAATTAAAATAGCTTATAAAATTAAAATCTGTAAAGAAAGTTAAAAAATGACGTTATTCACCAAATTAAATAACTTTCTCAATTTTTATTATTTTTGCACCATAATTGAACTACTTACTCTTGAAATGAATAACTTTAACTCAAAAATAAAGATAATGGTGTATACGTTAAAAAAGGTATTATTTTGAGCTGAAAGTTGTTTTTTTTTCGAAAAAAATTAAAATACGTTTTTCATCATTTTTTATTGTATGCCCTTTATTTTATCGTTTGTATGGAAGTATTGTGTAAAAAAGTTGCCCTGTGTCATCTGCACACGTAGTATCGGTTAAGGGTTAAATTGTATGCTACGACTGACAGTATTTATATTTCTTAAATTATCCCGAGACCTGTAGTTATAAACATTGCTTCGGCTCTTGATTCTGATTTGATTTAGCAGTCTGTTATTGACCATAGAGCATCCGATAATTGATACCTATTAACACCTCAATCTTAGGATGCTACGAGATCAGTTGAGGGACGTTTCATCCTGGATGGTTCATCTGTGTCCGGAGCCATTCGAGGGAGCCAATAAAGGGGACACTTTCAAAATGTTTAGCTCAAAAGTGAGCGGACCAACATGCAAATTTTATACAGATCTTTTTGGCGACGATGATGATTCTTCTCTTCCTGAGAACAATTCTGGGGATAGTCCTGAGAACAATATATCTCAGACCTCAAGTCGAAACTCTCATCTACTAGAACAGCAAAGTGGAACCAGTGAAGATGGAAATTCTCAAGATTCGGATTCTGCAGGATTTCCTGAGAACCAGCATTTACCGAAAGATCCCTGTAACAGAATCGCTAGGCTTCGTAGTTGTCCTAGATTCCAATCGTTTCTCGTCACAACCTCAAGTTCCACAATTTGCACAGAAGTTAGAACTGAGGAAACTTCTTCCGAATCTTCCTTCGTCAAAGTTTCACACAGCGTTCTGGAATACAGAAATAGCAGGTGAATTGTCGTGTATATAAAAATTTTAGACTGGCCACTCGATCGGTTTGTAAAAATTAACTTCAAAGGTTGGATTCAATGAACTCTCTCAGTGTAACGTAAACTTGCCATTTAATTTAAATAATTATAGTTGCGAATTAAGTAAGACAATCGTATTTTTAAATTTTTTAATTTTAATTTTACAATTGTGTAAGTAAATCTTTGTTATGACTGTATTAGATTTTAACTCTATAATTTTACAATTTATTACAATCTTTTTGAATTAGAAAGATTTCAAATGCGAGTTTCTTTCATTCAAGACATATATTGCTTTATATAAATGAATCACGCAGAGTTCGTGAGTGCCTATATAATAGCTGCAAATGTCTGTTATCGGACAGTAAAATTCAAAAGTTTAAGGATGTTCTCGAACTAAAAATACTTTTCTGCGAAAATGACAGCATCTGGCAGGTTTTGATCTAGTGTATAAGTCGATTAATGTGTTCGTGAATCAGTCTTCCAAAAGAGTCGCCACTACTTTGATTCTAATTTTAATTATAATTGAAACCTTTCTCAATATTAAACCTTTCTCATTTTGGCTGTCGATAAATGTCTAAACCTACTTTAAAAATAAAATATTATCTCGCAGAATTTTTATTTTATTTTAAAACAGGTATAAGGCTGCAGAAAGAAGTTCTCACCAGTTCGTATTAGAAGACTTCGCAGAGAGCGAGTCGGAAAGTGAGGAAGAGTCAGAGGAGAACCGATCATCTGAACCAGAAATAGCAACGATTTCCGATGAGTTGGATAATTCAGCGAAGCAAAAATTGCCCGAAAAAAGTGAGCATCTCGCCTCGAAGAAAAAGAAAGCTCATCAGGTGGCTGAAGAATTACTAGCCACTGAGAAAAAGTACGTCAGTATTCTCCACCTAATCGACCAAGTATTTCAATTTAGAGTCGACCAGGAAAACAGAGCACATCCGATGTTTTCACCAGAAACTGTGCAGCACATGTTCTCCAACATCAAGTCCATTTACAAATTTCATAATGACTTTCTTCTTCCGCAACTCGAAGTGAGAATGAAGTCCTGGGACACAAATCCAAGAATTGGAGATATATTAAAGAATTTTGCACCCTTTCTGAAAATGTATACCGAGTATGTTAAGAATTTCGACGATGCGATGAATCTTATCCATAATCTTCAATCCAAAGTTCCTAAGTTTGCCGCAATTATTAACGAGATTCAGAAACTAGAGGAATGTGCGAAATTGACTTTGTCACATCATATGCTGAGTCCGATTCAAAGATTGCCCAGATACGAACTTCTTATCAAAGAGTATTTGAAGAATCTTTCGAGGGAGAATCCTGATTATGAAGATACTAAAAGTAGGTTTAGATTTCAATGTTTAAAAATTCTGAATTGTTAGCAGTTACTTTTTTTACTTGCTTAAATTTTTTTTGTTTAGAAGCCTTAGAACTGGTATCAACAGCTGCAAATCACACTAACGAAGCCATGAAAAAAATTTACAAATTCAAAAAGCTTTTGGAGATTCAAGAAAGTATTTATGATTCTACTGATCTAGTCAGTGCAACTCGCGAGCTCGTGAAGGAAGGACGCATTGTGAAAATATCTGCGAGAAGTGGAGATCATCAAGAAAGATATTTGTTTCTAGTTAGTATCAATTTCACGCACTATTTCTGGGGGGTTGCTACGAGTTCTGGTTATGAACTAGTTGTTTTCTCAGGGTGGCCGTTGGTCAGGGATAATCTGGAAATCAGGGAAAGCCAAGGAATTTTAATTAACAGAGAAACGTCACGGATTTTGGAAAAAATCTTGCAAAAGTTAGGGAATTTCTACAAGGGGAACTTGAAATAACTGTCAGGGATAATAAATTAAAAATTTTTACATTGTTTTATTCCGTTTATAAAATATTCTCCGATAAAACTTTAAAATAGTAACATTCTGGTCTTTGAATACTATGTTCAGGGAAAATGAAAAATATAATATACTTAGTAGTAATTTATTTTCTTGTATTTCAGATGTTTTAGTTGCTTTCTCCGGACGATTATATTTTTAGTTAAAAATTTTATTATTTGGTTGAAAATTCAACTATTTTGATAGAAAACTAACGTAACGTAAAAATTCAATTGATGTCTTACTTGATTTAAAATTCTATTGTGTGGTTATTAATTCGTCTTCTTGATTTATAAATTCATCTGTTTTGGATAAAAATGCAACTTTTTGGTTGAATTTTAATCTTCTTTGGCTGAGGCTTCAATTTTTTTTGTTAAAAATCCCTTTTTTTATTATAATTAAAATGTTCTTTCTTTAAAATTAATATATTTTCGGTTAAAATAAATTACATCCCTATTTTTTTGTAAGATTGATCTATTTTAATTGAAAATTCAACTACTTGCGTAAAAGTAGAATTGCTTTGTTGAAAGTTTATTTTTTTGGTTGATGGTTCATCTCTGTGTTTAAGAATTTAAACATTTTAATGAAAATTCATTTTTTTGTGTGGTTTAAAATCAATTTTCTTTTTAAACTGAAAATGTACCTTTCTCATTTTTTGTTGGAAATGTATAATTTTCAGTTAAAAATTGAACTGTTTGTTTTATAATTTATGTTTTTTGTTAGAATAGATCTGTTTATTGAAAATTCAAATACCTTCTGAAAAGTTCTCCTTTTTTAGCTTAGTTCAACAATTTGATTATCTTTGTTGTTATTAATAATTAAAATATTTGGTTTTAAATTAGACTGTTTTTGGCTTAAGTTTCATATGTTTTTTTTTAATTCATCCTTGTAAATAAAAAATTCAAGCATTTGGTTAAAAATTTTGTTAAAAATTCGACTGTTTTTGGTAAAAGTTTAATATTTTTTATTTGAAAATTCGTCCATTTGGTTGAGAATTTATTTTTGTATGTTGAAGAATCAACTATTTAGTTCAAAATTTAATTATTTTGTTGAAAATTGAACTACTTTGTTACAAAATGATATTTTTTGGGCGAAAATTCAACTGTTATGTTGAAAATTCATGTATTATTAAATTTGAATATGAAATTGTTATATTCTGTCTATAAAAGATTAAGTATTACAAACCTTTAAATATTAAAATGCTGGTCTTCGGATATGAATGGTCAGGGAAAAGTCAGGAAATTTTGCAAATTGAACTTTTTCAGTCACCCTGTTTTCTGTTTCTTCTTTTTTGGTTCTGGCCTTTTTTTCACGATGCCATTTCTCAATATTAGTAGTTTTAAGTAATTTTTGACACTTTACCAGTGAAAATTAACGCGTCACCCTTACTAAAAAATGTCACGCGGTGCCTCGGGGTTACTTTTTCTTGTTATTAAATTTTTAATACGTTATTTTAAATTCCCAAAAACTTTAGAACGTTTTCTTGTTTGAAATTTTCTTCTAATCTAACAATTATATTTTAATTGATATAATGTACTAGAGAATTCTATATTATTTATCTGTTAACTGATTTTATTGTACACTGTTTTTAATTGAAGTTAAAAACTTTACATATAATTTCTTTTAATGTTAATAAAATTAATTTTTCAAACCGTTCATCATGGAAGGATTCAAACCTGCTATGACGATCTATAATCCAAATAGTGCCAGGAAATTAGGTAACACTCATTTTTCCGATTTGAAAATAAATATGTATAAAGTGAAGATACTCGAATTTTATTCTCCGAATTTTGATAATATGAAAAGAAGATTTTCTGGAAAACCCCATCTTTTTCAGGCTTAACCCTTTTTTATGTGGGTAGAATTTTTTTCTGAAAATATAATTTTTTAATTTTTGTCTTAAGCGATGCAAGATTTGGTTAAAAGCAAGTTGCATATTTTGAGAATAATTCTGGATGTACAAACGTCTTCTTATCAATAAAACTCTCCTGGCCACAAAAATAGTTTAGCACATATACAACTAACAGGATATCTTCTTCATAGATGGGCAAATTAAAAAAAAATGGCAAGAAATATAAGTATAGGTTTTTCGAAAAATTACGGTAAAATTCACCAGAACCCAAAAAGAATATTCAAATATCTGAATTAGAGCAAAAACTATACAACTTTAATGAAAAATTGTAATTTGTTGAAAATAGACGTTAAAATTCAAATATCCGTAACCTCGTGGAAAATTTTTTCTCATATCGAAAATACACTTGTCGCCCAATTTCCGTTTATTTGCAAAAAAAATTAAAATATCTTTTTACTTATTTTTTCAGTGAGTGTTAATCAAACGATCAAAAGTATTTTTAGGTTTGGAAAAAGCTTTTTTATAATGAATTTGATTAATTTCTTAATTTGGCCATTTTTATGGATTTGCAAGATTTTCATGTTCTATCTGAACTTTGTGAGCATCTTGTTTTAATCTTAATCAGAAAAGGAAATAAAATATTGGATTGAGACATATGCAACTAATGAAAATCTTCAACACAAGTAATTATTTTCAGTTCTTGAATGTAATTTTCTTCTATTTTTTGCATCCCAAATACGAAAACGTCTATCATAATGGACAGCAGAAGATATTCTGCTATTGAAAAACATTTTAAGTTGTTTTCTTCTTGACCCCCTAAAAAACCTGTTTCCCAAGTATTAGAATTTCAGATAAAAGATTTGAGTTTTTTCACTATACGCCAATTTTCATGTAGACAAAAATTTTTGTTTGTAATCTATTATATAGAGATATACTACTATAATGAAAATGCCTTTTCGGATTGGTTATCATGACATATAATTTAGTATAAATTTCATGAACAAATTTCGTAAAGTAACGTATATTGACGTGCATTACTTTAGATCAAAGTTACCTGAAAATTATAGCGAGTTAACCTTACCGTTTCTTTTTAAAATAATGAATGCGTTACTGTTACCATTACTAAAAAAGTCTAATGTTACGGTTAAAACGATTCATGTTACCTGTCACTGCCAAACGAATCGAGTATTTTAAATTTTCGAATTGATACGAATTGATTTTTCTAACTAATAAAAATAATATAATTATAATTCCAGTTTTTTTTTTCAATTTGAGAATAATATTAATGAAAATTTTTAAAATTTCAATAATGACTGAAAACCCATTTAAATTTTCATTAATTAAAAATTGTACCGTAAATTGTTGGTAAATTAGTCTGCGACGAGTAGAATGTGTTGAAAACTGAATAGAAAAGGATTTTAAAAAAGTAGATCTGGAAAACCTAGAAAAGTCATGGAGTTGTGAAAGCGGTCTTCTATAACAACCGTGTATTTTTTTATAATTTAAAATTATTTTTTATTTTAGAAGCTTAATTAATTATCGAATAATTTTCAGTTTAGCGATATACTTCTGCTTTGCTCATTGAGACTCATACCGGGACCCATGTATCGTCTGAGGGCTAAATTTTTGGTCGAAAACCTTCAAGTAATGGAGGGAGATAACTTGGAGACTGCTAATACGTTTTATATAAGAGCCGCTAATAAAAACATAGAATTGTACACCGACTCGGCAGCGGAAAAGGACGCCTGGGTCGATGCTCTTCTTGAAACTAGGCACGAAATCTTGAGACGAAAGGCGAGTTTAAAAACTGGAGAAGAGAAAACTGCTTTTGTGAAAACTGACGATGTTAATAGGTGCATGGTTTGCGAAGCATTGTTCTCGGTTATGAAGAGGAAATATAATTGCAGAGCCTGTGGAATTGTAAGTCAAATAGAATAGCTTTTTACATTACAGGGAAATCTGCAAGCCGGCGAAATAATTTTTAAGAAATTTGTACAAATTATTTGTTTAATTACAGACTTCGCAGGGGAGTGTCCTTTGTATTTTTATTTGATTTCAAACGAAGAAAAATATTTTCGTTTCTTTCTAACATACAGAAAAATACATATATTAATTAGTCCTTCTTAGGATCACCAAAAAGGCAAAATGGTGGTATCGCTAAATAAAAGTGTCAAATATAGTGAATAATTGTGTGAATCCGAGTCCTGCAAGTTAAAATTATCGGAATGTTTAGATACAACATTTATTCAAAATTCCTGATTTGTAAGTGAAAATTAGAGGGATTTGTAATTTCATTTGCCTACATTTATCATAATTTTACGAAAAGTATAACATAAAAAATTCGAGCATGTTGCCACTATAGGGGGGGGGGGTCCCAGTCAAATTATCGTTACACTATATTAACCTTTTGGAATTTTTAAGAATTTTGTTCTAAAAGTATATATGGTTGCGTTTTTAGTACGTTTTCAGATGATAAATGTGTTTGTTATAAAATTAATCTTTTTGTTTAAAAAGATATGTTTTAGTTAAAAATTTAACTTTTTGTTTGAGAAGTCTTGAATTTTATTAAAAATTCATCTTTTTCGGTGGCCAATTCATCTTTTTGTATGAAAATTCATCTTTTTTAGTTGAAGCTTCAAATTTTTGTTGTAGTATTCTTGAATTTTATTAAAAATTCGTTTTTTTCATGGTATTAAATTATTCTTTTTGTTTAAGAATTCATCTTTTTTAGTTGAAAATTAAACTTTTTGGTCGAGAATTCTTGAATTTGATTTAATAAAAAAAAATGTTTGGAAGTCAATTAATCTTTTTGTATAAAAATTCATCTTTTCTAGTTGAAAATTGTTTTGTTGAAGTTTTTTTTGTTGTAAATTAATCTAGTTCAGTTAAAAATTCAACTTTTTGGTAAATTGATCTATTTTGTGAAAAATTCCGTTTTTATTAAAAATTAATCTAGTTTACTTGAAAATTCAACTTTTGGGTTGAGAGTTTTTGTAGCTTGTTGAAAACTTGTCTTTTTTGTCATAAAATTAAATTTTTTTATTAAAATTTCATATTTTTTATTTGATAATTCAACTGTTGTGTATCAAAAATTCCTAATTTTGTAGTAAAAGTTTAATCATTTAGTAAAAAATTCTACTATTTGGTAGAAAATTCGTTTTTTTATCATTAATATTTTTAAATTAAAAGTTTAACTGTTGCATTTTGGGTTCAAAATTTACCTTGCATACTTTAAAAATTCTATAATACCCGGATTAACTGCCACATAAAATTCAATTAGGCACATTTCAACTCTTACTCTGAAAATTACTTTCTCATTGTAATTGTTAATTTATTACTGAAGCTTATAATTCACAACATGTTCACGCAGACTGTAAAAATTTTAAAAATCAGTATAGACGTAAAATTGGGTTTTACCTAAAGTCTACGTTACATTCGTGGGGGGGGGGGGTAAGATTGCCCAAAATTGATAACGTAGTTTATGAATGATCCCTTAGTCTAATATTTAAATTATAGGCAAGAAACATACGTTGTAATTGCCATAAATCGTAGATTTCGAATACAATATTTCTAAATTACTAATTGACAAATTTAAAAAGGCTGAGTTTCGTATTTTATTTCTGATCATGTATAAAGGACCTCGCTTGCCCCTCAGCTGCATGAGGGAAAGTTGGGTTTTCAGGGTAGAACATGCAGGTAGATGGCGATCAAGTGGCTCAATTGGTCTCTATTTTTCTTCTTCTTTTCAGGTCGTTTGTAGCAAGTGCTCGAAGCAAAGACTATTCTTTGAAGAGAATAAACATATGAGAGTGTGCAGACTGTGTCACGCTGCTTTAACGCAGCCTCTGACAAAGTCGCCTTCCTCTCCACCAGGACCAGGCCCTAGTTTACTCCAGGTTTCAGCCGCTGCTCCTTCAGTTCTCTCTGGTTACTTGTTGCTGAAAACCCAAGCAAGCAAGCCTTGGGCCAGAAGATGGTTCGCACTCCACATGAATTTTGTTCTTTACACTTTCAAATCACATTCGGAAAATATGGCAATGACGGCGACTCCTTTGCCAGGCTTTGCAGTTACAGAGGGCTCAGAATTACCGGATGAAGATCCCCTGAATACCAAAGATCGAAAAGGAACCTTCAAGATTCACCATTCTAAGAAATGCTACTACCTCCAAGCGCCTTCTCAAGAAAGATTAGAGGGGTGAGTCTGCTTTTAAATTCATTTTTCTGATAACAAGCCTAGCAACGATTAACTTTTTCGACTTTTTTAAATGTCTCTGACAGCAGGGTGGCCCGCTGAACTGCGAAACTGGAAAATGGGTGGATTTTTGTTTACGGTGAATTTGTTCATTTTTAGTGGAAAAACATTTTTAATCGCGTTAAATATCACAAGCTTGATAACTTATTAAGTTATGCAATATTTAATGAGGTTTATTTGAAATTTTCTCGAGTTTTGTTGCATTATCAAGTATGCAAACATTCAGTTTACTATGCCTGGTTCTATAGTTCTTTTCTAAAAGGACCTCGCACGTTCCTTTAAATATATGGAAACTGAGTTTCCGTTTAATTGGGCCAATTTGATATCCGCTCTACTACTAAATATTCAGAAGCATTATGTCTTATGAAAATATGTTTGATAATTTTTTGATTTTAAGATTGAACGAAATGAAAATTGAAACTGCATCTATAAAAGACGCACGAAATGTGAATCCCGAGTATGAGAAAAAGATTTTAGTTTCATAAATTTAGGCATTTTTTATGTCTTGTAAATTAAAAAGTACGCTGATGGACTGCGTTAAACCAAGTGTACTTTGCAGGAGACGACACTTGTTGCATGTTATTATTGCTTTATCTGATAGTGTCAAAGAAAATATTAGAGGAAAAAATTCTTTATTGAAAAAAAGTAATGGCATAAATAGTCTATTAAAAAATAAAAGTAAACTTACTTTTTGGATGCGCAATGATAAACGCGATTTTGAACAAAACCAATAATAAACTGATGAAATAAGGTTACGTGTGACTTCACGAAGTTCGTGTTACTACGAATGCAAGTATTGTTTTCAAAACCTACCTTTTAATTATTTACTATGTTCCAATTTATACGCGTCAACAAGGATTATCCACAATCAGTTTTTTCTGTCCACTTTTAAACCCCAATTTTAACCATTTAAGCCCTTTCTTGGCTTTACTCTTTAATGGGGCAAATAAATATATATCGATATTTTCGACGGTGCAGTTTTTGGATTCGTAATTGGGAATCTCTGATTTGAATTGCTGCCATGTCGCAAAGTGGCCAGCTTGAATCTAAACTCTACACGTTTTTTGATGTGACTGGAAAATTGTTCGAAATTAAAATAAAAAGGCGGATCCAATATGGAGATAACAAAAAACTGAACATATGTCCGAATTTAGTAAACGAGATTTTCTAGGGGTTTTTAAAGATTTCGAATAAGTTTTGATTATTTTCAATAATAAAAGTGTGCTTCCAAAATGCAGATAAAAAACTTTTAAAAATATCCCATTTAATTAAAAAAATTTTTGAAGGTTTCTGATTTCAAACCGGCTTTGATCATTTTCAAAAGCAAAGTGGCAAATCCAAAATGTAGATGAAAAAAACTAAAGAAAATCCGTTTTCAGTTAAAATAATTTTCTGGATCATTTTCGGGGTCTCTGATTTCCCATTTATTCAGATAATTTTAAAAAAATTAACTAATTTTAGTGAAAATTTGTTGTCAGACTTTTTTTTGGATCTGTTACTTTTAATTTATTTCATAATTTTCCAAAACAAATTGGTGATCCAAAATGGAGATAAAAAAAACTAAAAAATATTCGATTTGAGTGACAATGATTTTATAGGTTGAGGGGTGGTGGGTTACCTGTTTATAATCTGTTTTGATAATTTGAACAAATAAAAGATAGAAACCAAAATGGAGATAAAAAAAACTAAAAATATATCCAATTTGAGTGGAAATTATTTTTTGGGTTTTATTATACTCATCTCAAATCTGTTTTGATAATTTTCAAAAACGAAATGGTGAATCAATAATGAAAATAAACAAAATTCGATTCCAGTGCGAATTATTTTCTAGGTTTTTTGGCTCTATGATTTCAAATCTGTTGTCATAATTATCAAAAACAAAATTTTCAGTATTCACAAATGAACTACAAGTTAAAGCATTCAAAGCGGAACTCTTCTAAACTTGAGCAATTACAATTTTATTGAAAACTGAGACATTTCTGGGAGTTTCATTTAAGGGATCCTAATTTTTTTGAACGAAAAGTAACAAAAGACGTTTAAACTTGAAATTGTTCAAATAAGAAAGTTTTAATTTTAAATCAAATTATTTAAATTTGAAACGTTTTTTACAGATAATATTTAATTATTTTGAATTAGTTTTAAAAATAAAATTTAAATAGAATTAATACTTAGGCTAGGTCGCAATGGTATACGTTTTTGAGATCGCTGAATCCCAATCTGGGGTAAGGTTAACCCGTTCAGGCCAGGCTCAAGGTCAATTGAAGGTCAAAATGGAGAAAACTATTAGATCGGAGAAAACCTCTACTCTCAGAAATTTTGGGGTCGCTGAACCCGAGTCTGGGGTGTGGTTGACCCCATCATGTCAGAATCAAGGTCAAGTGAGGATCAAAGTGAAAAAAATGGTATTGGAGAGAGCCTCTATTCTTAGACGTTTGTGGGGTCGCGAATCAATGTTGACCTTGGGATGACCTTCATCCCGATCTTATGAGGTAAAAATGACACCGGATTCGGATCAAGCCACCCCAAAAGCGTCTTAAAGTAGTGGTTCACGCCAATTCAATGATTTTTTCTCATTTTGACTTATTTTCTTCAATTGACCTTGATCCTGACATGACGGGGTTAAACTCTCCGCGAATGTGGATTCTCGTTTATCCACGTAAAATTTTCTCCAGTGCAGTGGAGCTTGCTAATATTCCGCTCTCGGAACTGAGGAGCGCAGCGCATCTGCTTGGAGCTCGTTCAGATTTATAATTTTGATTTTTTTTAATTTTTATGACGGGAGAGATATCAAACTGGGAAATGGCCGGGAATTTTGTTCTTGCATTTTAGCAACCATCTTCACTTACAATTAGAATATCATTGACTGGATTGTTATGTACAAATATGTATATCTTGTGAGTATAATTGATCTAAAAATACTTTAGGTGGGTGCATGCGTTAAAACTGGCCACAATGGCTGAGCTACCTCAGGAACATGAAACGGAGGAGATTGACGAAAACAAAATGGAGGAGAGTAGCGAAAACAAGACAGAGGAGAGTAACGAAGTCAAGACGGAGGAGAGTAGCGAAAGCAAGATGGAGGAAAGTAACGAAAACAAAAAAGAAGAGAATAATGAAAACCAAAAAGAAGAGAATAACAAAAACGCACAAGATGAATCACAAAGTCAATCGCTAGACCATATACAGTAAATCACTTTTGTAACGTATTTACCTTGTCTAGCTAATTTTTACATATCGCCCTTGCAATAAGATTAAAGACATTGTAAGATAACTGTTAGTATATCTAAGTATTGTTAACTTATGTTTTATATAGGCTATAATTATTGTATAGGATTTTTTTGGCGATGGACGATCTACGCATTAATTGAAGCATGCCGTCTGTACCTACTCATATCAGTTAGTTTGATAAATTCCCTTTTTACTGCAATTTGTACTCGGCGATGACGAATCAATGGCTGCACTTCGTACAAAGATTTTTCGGGATATAGCTGAGGTGATCTTTTAAACATGCGTCTACTGCTGTATTTGTCGCCAAAAACTTTCTGTGATCGAGTCAATTGACTATCGCTGTCTAAGCGCTTGTTGTTTTTGTAATATTGTGTTATAATATATTTAAATATATATGTCGTTCGATCACCGGATGCTAGACTGTCCATAATTTATATATGAGATGTCAGAGTTGATTGAATGTTCCGAGACGCAAATCTTTCGCTTGAATGCTTACGTTAGCTAATTGTAAGTCTGAATTGTGACAGTCGAGTTTATTGGAAAACTGCATGGAGCGCATGTCGTGATTTTTACAATAAATTCGTTCAGTCTTTAGATGTGAATTTTAATTCCAAACCAATATATCTACTTAGATCTACTCAAATAATACTTTTACAAAAATCAGGTTTCATGAATTTCAACTTTTAGGTATGAACGTACGGTCTCTCAGACCGCGCCATGCTTTTTAAACATGGGTTCCTCCACCCACTGGTATAAAAAAAGTTGATAAAATTGTTGTAACAAACCGTAAAAAATAGCCCCCCCCCCGACCGATTATTTGTGGTGTCCAAGAACTTCATTTTCCAAATTCGCTGATTTTTCCTTGAATAATTTTTTATTTTCCTTGATCATTTATATTTAAATACCAGCATTTTAATCTTGTAATATTTTTAACACAGAATCTTTTACACCCGGAGTAAAACAGTATAATAATGGAATTTTCAACCTAAAAAGATAAATTCCTAACAAAAATGCGTCATAGTTTATAGTACAATAAAAAAAGATGAAATTTATATAAAAAGACGAATTTTCTCTACAAAAATTCAATTTCTAACCAAATTTGACTTTTATGCAAAAATTAATTTCCCACGAAACTGATGCATTTTTACTGCACAAATATGAACTTTTAAACCAAGGAAAGTATTGTTCTACTAAATAAGGAGAATTTTTCAATTAAAAAAAGTTAATTCTTTAAAAAATGGCTTTTGTATTTTTAACGAAAGAAATAAGCATATAATAAAAAATTCATTTTTAACCTTGTAATTTAACTTTTACCCAGAAAGTTGACTTATCGGTTAAAAAAGATTGTTTTTTAACAACATAGTTAAACTTTCAACCAAAGAGATGAATTTTCAACTAAAAATATAAAACTTCAAGAAAAAAATGATTTCTTACCAAAGTAATTCAACCAAATCTTTCAAATAAAATAGTTGAAATTTCTACTAAAACAGATACATTTTAAAATCTAAAAGATAAATTTTCAAAAATAAAAATAGAAGTTTTTAAACAAAAAATATGTTTCTACGAAAAATATTGAATTTTCAATCTAAAAAGACAAATTTTTTCAACCAAAAAGGAAACATTTTTAACAAAACAGTTGAATTCTTTACCAATTTTTATATTTCTATCCAAGAAAGATAAAATTTGTACGACTTTTCAACAACATTGTTAAATCTTCAACTAAATGGTTGAATTTTTTTTCAAGAAAAATTAAAATTCTACTAAAACAGGTGAGTTATTAAATCAAAAAGACCAATTTTCAACAAAATATTTGAATTTTGATCCAAAAAGTTTTCAATTGACTTTTCAACACAAAAAAAGGAATTTTGAACAAACAGTAAATTTTCTAGGAAGTAGTTTATCTTTCAACAAATAAGTTGCATTTTTCCCCAGAAAGATGCATATATTTATACTGAAAAATATGAACTCTTGAATCAAAAAGACAAATTTACAGAAAAGATAGTTTTCATAAAAAAAAAAATTCAGTTAAAAGGAGCTGAACTTTTCATCCAAAAAGACGAATTTTAAACAAAACAGTGGAATTTGCAAACAAAAAGGATGTCTTTTTAGGAAAATTGTAAAATTTTAAACCAAATAATTAAATTTATAACCAAAAAGATAATCTTCAGGAGAAAGTTACTTTCGTGATAACTGAACAGGTTCGTCGGAGAAGAAAGTTTAAATTGGGAAATAAGTTTTTGTGGCTTTTGATGAAATTAATTGAAACAGATTCTCTATGAAAGACTTGAAAAATATATTTTCTATTAAATAAGTTGTAATTGTTATGCAGGTTACAACTTTTACTAAGTCCACTAAAGAATTAAAAAATTCTTGGATTAATACTTAGAGTGGATCTAAATAAAGGTATAGCAATTATAATTAATGAGATTTACATTCATGGATACAAAATGAGTCAGTCTTTCGTGAAATGTTTGTTAAAAACAATTTCAATAAAAAATATTTTAATTCAATTTCATGAATTTCGTAAATACATAAATGTTGGTCACGCTTAAAGTTATTTTTCATTCAGTTCGATCTAGCAAATTTCAAAAATAATTGTTCTAATGTAGCTGAGAAAACTGAAAAATCTTCAATACAGATGTAATTCTCTTTTAAATGCTTCATTACACCATACATAGTTTTCCACTTCGTTTTGGCATTTATGACGTGATACGATAAGTAATCCTGAAAAAATACATTTAGTAAATAATATACCATCAACATAATATATAAAAGTTCACATCCATTTTGTAAAGTTCTTTAAATGTTTACCGCTTTTCAAAATAAGGCTGCAAGACCCTATTGCAGTATTTATATTTTGAAATTAAAATGGCACTAAGCTCGTATTAAAGTGCTTAAAATTAAACGATTAAAAATGAGAAACATTTAAAATGGGCCAAAAAAAAATCTCACATTTTTAAACTCACAATAATTAGTACTATGGAAAAATGTAAAAAATCCGTGATTGAATAATTTAAAATTTATTTTTCAATAATTTCAACACCTGTGAGGAATTAATATAACAGCTAAGATTCTGAAAATCACTTCAAAGAACGAAGAACTGACTATACATAGTTATTATCAATCATTAATTTACAGGCTGAAATTTATTGTTTGAAGTAATAAAAGAAAATCAATCGAGACATCAATTCTACATTAATTGTCGGTTTCTTATCTTTATTTTCAGTCTAGTAACCATTTTGACATATTTAAATTATTTATAATAATAATCTTCGTATTCAATAACTTATTATTATTATCAGTATACGTCAGTTACAAAATTTAGAAAATTGGCTTCAAAATGAAGTTGTTCCCGTTGCTAGGCAATGCTCTATTGTTAATTTTCAAGTTATTAATTTTGCACTTTAGATTAATATAGTTGAATTTTAAAAATCTTGATGCATAATTTATGTGAAAATTAATTATTTTTAACGACTTTGTTTCAAGATCAGAATATCCTTTCTAAGGTTTATAGAATAATTCAACTTTAAAGGTTCACAATGTTTAGAAAGTTTCAATTTTGAACAGTGCAAATGTCAGTTATTTTTCATTGTTGACAGAAATCACATATTTAGTAAAATATATACAACATGATACTTAATAATATTTATCAGCTTCAAAATTTCTATAATTCAATTTTTAAATTATATTTTTGGATGCGCAATTCTAAAACAGTGTAATTCTTGAGATCTTGAAACTAAAGTTTTTTTGCTTCAAAAACTTAAATTGGTAAATGTTTGGTTGGAATTTTATTAATTTTTGGAGGTTTGAATGTTAAATTTCACAATGTTGTACTTTAATATTCAAATATTACAAATGCCTGGACCATTTCGCTATTACATTTTTCAAAACTTCTTGTTGAAAGCCTTAGGAGGCAGTTCTTATTTAATTATTTTAGATTTATAAATATTCTAAATAGCTTGGGTTCAACTTCAAATTTTATAATTTTATATTTGAATATTAGAAATTACTAGGTTTCAGTTTTAGACGTACAAAATTGACTGGCTAAAAATAATTATTGAAAATGTTCAAAAATAATGAAAATTTCAAACTTACCTAAAAAAACAAAAATAAAAAAACAATCTCAAATCGCCAGGCTTACAATTGCGGCATTTTAAGCAATGAAATCGTATACAGCAACCTAGTTTTGTACTCTTTTATTTTTTATTTTCAGTATATCTTACAATTTTCCGATTTTCATTTAATGATTTAAAAAAGTAAGTCAATTAAAATTGAAAAAGATTTTATGGACAAATTTCAAGAATGAATAATGAGTCTAAATAGTGTTAAATATTTCATTATACGCTTTTTAATGTTTCCCTTTCATAAGTCTTAATTGGGCTTTTAATCAGAAACATTCCAATTTCCGTTCCTTTGATTTTTAAGTAATCCAAATTTCTAAATTCTAATATAAAAATATTCCATTTTTATCGTTTTAAAAATGTTATATTTTCGAAATTTTAATCTAAAATTCTTCAATTTAAAATGATTAAATTTTAAACTCTTTTATTTAGAAATGATACAGGTTCCGTTCCTTTTTATTTTACTCGAAACATTGCCCTTTTTTCAAAATTGTACCTGATCTACAATGGTTGATTTGGTACATATTTAATTCAAAATCTTTCAATATATTTCAAACAAATTTCTTACGCTTTCAATGTATAATTATTAATTATTAATCATTATTTCAATCAAATTCTAAATTTCGTATATCTACATTTAAATTATAAAGTAATTAATTGAAAAATAGAAGAATAAAAAATAAATAAAGATTAAATAAACTTTTCTATTTACTTCTTTTTCATTACTTACTACGTGTTCGTCGCGAAGTTGACATTCCAGAGCTTCGTGCATATCTTTCTTAATATTTTCCACATCAGCAGTGGATCTTTTTGGATTTAATTTTAAATTTATATCATAACCAGCTCCAAATCGCTTCTTCAGTTGCTGAATTGGGCCTATGCAGACCAACTCTCCCTTTACCATAATTGCCAGTCGATTACAAAGTGCCTCGCATTCTTCCATGCTAAAAAAATCGGTACTTTATAGATAAATCAATAAATAATCTATTATTCAATTAAGGGTCTAATTTTAACCTGTGAGACGTAAAAATAATGGATTGTCCTGCTAACTGACAAGACTTAATCACATTCCATAGAGATCTTCGAGCCGCAGGATCAACACCAGTTGTAGGCTCATCCAATAATACCAAATTAGGATTCCCAATTAATGCAATTGCAATACTCAGTCGACGCTGAGTTCCTCCACTGTATGTTCCACTTCGCTGAGATGCGCAAAGATTTAACTCTGAAGAATAAAAAAAAATAGACCGAGATTAATATCCTATCTAAAAAAAGTGAATATGACTTTTCGTGGCTGTTTTCACTTTCGGTGTCTATTAAAACAGATATGAGTTTCAACGCCAATACATGTTTTAAATAAAAAATTCCAAATAAGTAATTTTATTTTATGATACATTTTTTCTAAAGGTTCTTAAACATTATTGATCAAAGATACCATTTTAATTGCAAATGATTTTTTAATATTGGGAAATAAATCTGTTCTTAAAATTTTGCTGCACCACACAAATCTTAATTTACTAGTGTATTGAACTGTTGGTAACGGTAAAAAAATTTTGTAACCGGTAACAAAAAAATACTCGTTTCGACAATGGGATTTCTGAATTTTTTTTGATGATTTAGGTTTTATTTTAATATATTAATTTTAAGTTTTGAAGATTCCGAAATATGTTCAAAAAAAAATTGGATGACTTTAATACAAGTTTTTTTTAATTTGAAAAATTAAAAAAATGGCAAGAAATTTTAATTGTTTCAAATGATACTTATAAGTGTTAGGAGATTCAAAAAGAATCAAATATAACTAAAAGCGTGAAAGCATTTAAAACGTTTTCTAAAATTTCTAAAAAGAATGTAAAACATTTAAAATAAAAATGATGCATTTCAAGAGATATTTAGAAATTTTTGAACGATTAAAAATAATGTATAAGTTGTACAGCAAATGATTTTCATTTCAAGAATAGAATTTTCAGAAAAACTTAAAAAAGTTCTTATCATTTCGGAAAATGTATATGATCTTAAAACTTTTGAAATGTTTTAAACATAATTAAAAACTTGAAAAGATTTAGAAAAATGTAAAACAAAATGCAGATTTTTTAAGATTTCGAACAACAAATTTAAAAGCTTTTTAAGAGTTTGAAAAGGTTTCAAAGAAATACAAAATTTCTCTAAAAAAATCTGGAAGATTTGAAGGAAATTTATTTCATTTCACAGTATTTAAAAAAATCTTAGAAAAATTTTACATTATTTTAAAAGATATTTCGAAGCTTTGGAAAGATTCTAAAATAATTTAAATCTTGACAAGTCTTAACAAAAACTTGAAACTTTTTTCGCAGATCTGAAATCTTCAAAAATCTTATACTATTTATATAACCTTAAAAACAAATAAACTTAAAAAAATTTCCCCTCAAGGTATAATTTGGTTGAAATTTTTTTTTCTGTCGTTGCTGAAAAATCTTTCTTGGTCGAAAATTCCCCTCGTATAGGACAAATTTAATTTTTTTAGTTAGGATAGGAACAAATTTTATATTGAAGAAAAATATTTACTTAATCTATTGATCCATTTTTCAACTTCAGAAGACACTTGACTCTTTGGAACTCCTCGAAGACAAGCGAATAGTTTCAGGTGATCCCTAGCATTCAGTGATTTAATCAAGGCTGAATTTTGAGGACAATATCCAATCTGAGCCAGAAGCTAACATAAAAACTTTGTGTTTGAGATTAATTTTGGATTTTTGGATAATTAAAGTATTCTACAAAATATGAAGTGGAATTGATGATATGTACCTCTTTTCTGTCGACAGTAATTTCTTTCCCGTTTAAATACACGAGACCGCTATTAGGAAATTCCTCACCAGTGAGCATTCTGAAAGTCGTACTTTTTCCTGCACCATTTACACCAAGCAATCCAAAACATTCGCTTTTTTTAATACTGAAGCTAATTTCCTTTACTCCTGAGAAATTCCCATAATATTTACTTAATTCGTAGATCAAAAAAATAGAGTTGCTATCAAGAACAGTATTCACAGTAGAGGGCCCACCATTCTGCATTTTAATTGCGTCAACTAGAAAATATTTATTAATGTTATTAAAACCCCTAGACTTTATCAATTGAAAGACTTCAAGATTAAACCGTTTGTATACAAGTAAAACATTTGGAAAATTACAAAATTGTGAATAGTTGTTTATTAAGCAGGTTTACTATAGGTCAGGCAATTGCAGAAAGTCAGGAAAGTCAAGGAATTTAAAGCTGCTTAAGGGAAGTCCGGGAATATCACGAAAACCCTGACAGAGTCAGCGGATTTTCGATGCACTGCAGTGAAAGTTAATTTTATTATTTTGGTTAACAATCACAACTGTTTAGTGAATAATTAATCTATTTTGGTCGAGCATTCAACTATTTTATTAATTAATATTTTTTTATTGAATTCAACTGGTTTATGTATAAAATTAATATGTTTTTTGTTATTGTTAAAATATTTACTGTTACACTTTTTCGTTGGGAATTCATTTTATTTGGTTTAAAAAGAAACTAATTGGTATGAAGTTAAACTACTTTTTAAAACATGCATTCTTTTTTGGTTAAAGATTCATAATATTAGTTGAAAATTCATAAAATTAGTTGAAAATTCATCTCTTTGACATAAAATTGACCTATTACGTTGAAAACTTTTCTTTTCGGGTTGAAAATTCAAAAATTTGGTAGAATTTTTTTTTAAATCTTAAAATTTTTGTTGGCTTGAAATTAAACTATTTTCTTGTGAATCCGTCTTTTTGGATTAATTCAATTGCTTTTGCTTTGAAATAAAAATATTTTTTGGTTTAAAAATCAACTGCATGTGTAATGGTCGATATACTTTGTTAAAAATTAATTTTTATGATTCATCATTATAGTTGAAGTCTCCCTTTTTTTTAATTGAACTACAATTTGGATGAAAATCCTTATTTTTTGTTGAAAATGTATCTACGTCAGTTCCAAAAACAACTCTTTGTTTAAAAATTTCTGTATAGTTTATTTCTAGGTGACTAATTCATCTTTTTAGTAAAAAATAATCTTTTTGGTTTGAAATGTATCTTTTCGGTTACAAATTAATTTCTTTATTTGTATTTTATTGAGTTTTTATTAAAAATTGTTTAAAAAGTCGAAAACTGAACTATTTTGTTGAAAATTCATTTTATTTGGTAGAAAAGTAATCACATTAGTTGAAACTTTATCTTTTTGATTGAAAATTAATTTCCTTGGTTGAAAATTTAACTATTTTGTTGAAAATTGTATTTTTTTAAATTTATTTTTCTAAGTGAAAATTCATGATGATACGTGCTTAAAAATGGATATTTTTAGCTAAAAATTAGGTTATTTTCTTTAAAATTCGTCCTGTTTGGGTTAAACATTCAACTATTAAAATATTTTTGTCCAAAAAATTTATATGCAGGAAATTCCTCTTGAAACTTTCTTTCTTTATTGATTGAAAAATCTGTCTTGGTTAAAAATTGAATTATTTTGTAAAAAATTCCTTTTTTGTTTGAAAATTAAATTGTGGAAATATCAGCTATTGCACTTTTCGTTGAGAATTCGTTTTTCGTCGATTATTCATCACTTGTTGAACATTTAACTATTTTGTTGGAAATTCCTCCTTTCTCGCATGCAAATTAAAGACCTTAAATGAAAATTTGATTTTTATATTTTTGGTTCAAAATTGATCTTTCTGAGTGGAAAACTCTGATTTTTTTATTGATAATTCATATATTTTACGTATATCTTACGTAATTTATGGCTGACCTCTTATAAATTGTTTATAACTTTTCTAACTAAAAGCCTTTCAAATGAATTTAGAAAAAACCTTTTTGTTTTGTTTGAACATTATTGATCTCCTGGGTGTAAGGTGATTTGCAGACCTAAAAAAATTAGAACACCAGGGGAAATGACAAATTGGTGAAGAAAAAATCAGGGAATTTCGAAATTAGGCAGGAGGTCTCGTCGAAGTTGTGCCTCCTCCTACTTATAATAGTTCCACTAAAAAATCCTATAAATTTTTTAATTTACCTTGCTTTTTTAATTCACTAATCTGAGAAGCAACTGAGATTTTTTCATTTTTCACGAGCTCTTCCATTTCCTGATTCACATCAGGATTTTTGTTTTGACATTTTGAAAGAAACCGTGGCATAATCTTATGTTCCAATATTGCGAGTATTGTAAAGTAAAACAAAGGAGTCAGGCACAGAAATAATAGGCTTTCTTCTAAATTTCCGTCTTCTTTGAAATTTCCAAAGTATTCCAAAGACTTTTCACATTTCCCGTTAGTACAATTCAATGCTGAAAAATTGAATTTGTAGAATAAATAATTAATATTTATGCAATAATTTTTTTGAAAAAAAAGAACTCGCTCTTACCACAACACGCTTTAAAATTTTTGCAGTCCAATTCGAGGAAATAGTTCGGCATTCGTCGACATTTAGCATTTTTTTCAGCAGTTGTAAAAAAGCTGACTTGTCCATAAAAAAAGCTTACGAAAGGCATCAACATAAAAACTCTTTTTTCGACCACTCGAAGAATTTCTGAAAGTCTTAGTTGATCTCTTAATGTGAAGTGGATCGTCCAACGAATAACAGACTCAATTACAACTGAAATAAATATTTTTATTCGTATTTTATGATCGAATTGCTTAATAAATACAATTCTGGAAACTTCATAAGTAAATTGAAAGGCATTGTAGAAATGGGACTATTTCAATTTCCGTTTAATTTACTCCTTCCGCCAAACTGGTTAAATTTAGTTTTTCAAATTACTAACCGACTACTAGGGGAAGAATGGCTAAAATAGTTATCGCAGTGCTCGTTTTCCTCTCCAAGAAACTAAATATATAAACAAAAGGCAGCGTATTCAGCGCAAATAGTGTCAGTAAGACTAACATGATACCTGAAAAATATTTATTTATAAAACATATAAGAATTTATAATAATATTTGTATATGCCGATTTATATATTTGAATGCCTTACTCATTTCAGTTCCATAAAAGAGTCTCAGATCCAAAGCAATATCCATGCAATAAAATCCAATCAACATGAGAATCATCGAGATAATGAATATCAGAAAATCAAAGAGGAAAAAAGTGCCCCAGTATAAAAAACTCGAGACACCAGTCATCCTCTGAAGTTGCTTTATTCCATAAGAGGCTTCTCTTATTGGTTGAATAATGTACAATGCAAAAGTTGGAAATATAAATACAATAAGTAAAATAACTCTGAAGTAATTGAGAGCCTCAGTAGTAGAAAATTGAAAGAATTCGTAGATTGGTGGCAGCATTTGACTTGATAAATAGATTTGATAATCTTTCCCAATCAATGCTTTGATTATAGTGTTGGAAACAAGATTTAAACTGATCGGTATACTATAAAATGACGTCTCAGAATAAAAAGCATTCGCTTTTATTTCTTGTGATTTGTCAACTTCAAAAGAAGCAGCAGCTAATAAATTATTGCGATAAGCTGTCAAGTCTTTTCTTCCAAAGTCAAGGATTGCTGAAAAATATTATATAATTTAGTCATAAATTGTGAATAAAAAATATTTTACATAATAATCTACTATTCATTCGTTCTGTCCAAATTGAAGGTTCTATGTTTTCACTCGCGTTTCCCGTATTTTTTATCCCACGACCTTTTCTTTTTCTATCACATCATGGTAATCGTGTATTAGGACATATAACTCAGTTTGAAATTTTGCAAAATTACATTTATCTGAAATAGTCAGAATAAGGGCACTTGATCTGCCGTCGGAGCGGCAGTAAAATATCACTTTATTGTACTGCGACGAGCGACACCTAAAGTGACAGCAAGGAGGAAGAAGTGAGTGAGATGTGAAAGAAAAGTGAAAGAAAAAAGTCAAAAGAATTCATTTATAAAGTACGTTTAACTACAAAGTGGATTTTGGAATTCTAACGTCACCCCACGCGCGTATGAACGCGGTACAATCAAGCGCCGTTTTCCAGAAAAAGTGCTCTTATTCTGCCTATTTCAGGTAAAGTATCGTATGCACCACGGCAGTTACTCAGATGCCGTTTTACCGTCCTTGCCTTTGGCTCAGACGTTAAATTCTGCATCCTCTTATAAAGTTCAATTTTACTGCCTAGGTAGCTTTATTATCTTATATGAATCTGTTCACCTTGATTTTTAGGTCATTAATTATTCGCTTTAGATTAAAATGATTAAACTTTTAAAAAATCATGATGCACTATTTAAAAATTAATAATTTCTTAGGAGCTGTGTAAACATTGTGTTGTTTAAAGTTTAGAGTTCTGAATTTGTATGTTTAACGCTGAATATTTATGTTCAAAGCTGAATTTTCCATTTTTGCCTTTCATAGGTTTTAATTTTACAACTAAAATTGAAATACTTGAATTTTGTAAAGTATAATCAACAATTTAAATTTTTTAATTTTTAAGCGATTCAATTATTTAAAAATAATTGAAACTTTAATTTTCAAAGTTCGGAAGTAGACATTTTTTTCATTTTTAATATTTCCGATTTAAAATTACTTTAATTTGAACATTTTTTTAAAAAGATAAGGTTTTTAATAAAACATTTTTTCTACATGAAACGGTGAAGATGATGGTGAATTACTTTTTTGATCTTATAAAAACTTGCCTAATAAATTATAATATAGTGTACCCTGGAGATAGGGCTCCCTGATAAAGTCCTTCCGAGAATGGACGGCATGCCGTAGGTAGGAGTAAAAAGAGCTGCGCGGGGTGAGTGGCTGTCGCTCAGGCGTGAACAAACAAACCATTTTCTACGAAACGGCGCTTTATCTAGGCGATTCCCCACCTCCTCCAACTCTACAACCGGCCCAGTCTCAGAGTTTCACTGTATTAGAACATATTTTTTTTATGTGATACAAATTTTAAATTCAAAAACTTCAGTAGTCTTGACTTTGGAACATTCAACTTAGTTTGCAATTTTAAATTATTCAATTTTGAAAGAGTTTAATTTGAAATAATACTGTTACAATTCCTCTGCATTCTAAATGATATAATTTCCACTCCTTTCCAGTGAAATTGTCTAATGTTTTAAATTTTAGTCTAAAATTTTTAAATTTTGCGAGATTGTGATCTAAAATTTTTTGATTTGGAATGTTTTCAATTAAGGATATATTTTTATTTCAAGCGCTTTTGATTCGAAACGATTAGTTATTATTAAAAAAAATTTGAAAAACTTTCAGCATATAAAAATTTAATTGATAATGGATTTTTATATTATTTATATTTTTAATGGTAGGCAATAAAAATCAAGGGATTTGAACGCGCGCTTGCAGCGCAGGAATATACTGTTCGTGTTATATAATTAAGTAACAAATCGCAAATTAAAAATTAGAGAACCAAAGTACTTACCTTCGGAAATGTTCGCAATTCCCACATTTGTTCCTTTACCATTAAAACTTTCGACAATAGCTTTGTATAATTGACGATAATGTTCATTATTTGAGGAATAGAGAACCTCTGGATCTCTGTACATTTTCAGTCTCATAGGATACTCACTTGTATCCTCAAAATTGCAAAAACTTAAAGCTATTAAGAGAACGCTCACTAAAGGAAGGAGGAACTGGAAATATAAAAGAAAAATCGTTGAATCGACGGATTAGGTCACACAATTGATTTAATATAAATTTAAGGAAAAGAATCATTTCTTATTTACCATTAGGGAAAAAAACATATTGTTTTGCATGAATGCAAATTTATTCTGGAATAGTGCCATTGCCGATTGTAAGGATAGTTGAACACCTTTTACTTTCGTTATTTGTTCCACTGGATACACTTCTGATATCTCATTTTCTTCCGTCGTTGCCCTTCAATTTATTTGTTTAAATAAAAACTATTTTACTCATTTTAATTTGCATTAAATGTTCGAACATACCTAAGAAAGACTTGCTCTAAGTTTATGAGCGAGACACTGATACCATTCACACCAAGTTCTTTCTTTCGCTCTTCAATCTTGTCCAAATCATCGGCTAGTGGGTCAGAGTAAGGAATACTGAAAACTATTCTTGTACCATCCAAATTAATTAAATGACTTTTTCCTTTAAGCTGATTTTTTATTTTCTCAAGGTCGCATACATCTTCCGTTGATAATGTAACTTCGATATTCCCTTGACCTAATTAATAAACAAGAAGAAACGACGTAAATGGGAGATACTTAAATGGGATTACCAGTATAGTACAAGTCTGCTAATAAAAGTATTAAAGAGAAACGTTTAAAATGTAAAAATTTTAAATTGAAAGAGGTTACAAACGAAATTTATGCAAAAATACCCCAAATTACCACAAAACAAAATGTAAAATACATTTTTATATTTAACCGCCTAAACGGCTTTAATATCTGAAAGTAAATCTCATAAAAGAGCCCTATTAAACTCGATATTATTGAATAGTCCGCAACGAATATAAAAGGAGAAAATTGTAACTTCTTTCAATAATTACCATAAAATTTCTTCAAGAACATGGGGGTCCCATAACTTTTCAATTTTCCTAAATGAATTATAGCGGTTCTGTCTCCAAGAACATCTGCTTCATCCATATTGTGTGTGCTTATTATAATCGTTTTTTCTCCTCTCATTTTCTAAAAGGTCGGTTTAATTTTCAAATATTTTTTATTCGGTAATAATAAATGTCAAGGGATAGCCGCTACAAATTTGTATGTACCTATGTACATCTGAATTCAATAATGCATGGTGATATCAAAAAGTTTTAAAGAATTTATAAATATTAATAGAATTTAAATAATTCAGAATAATATAAAGGATAGAAGGAAATTCCATGTGAATTTAAGAAATTTGAAGGGAGTTCAAAACAATTAAAGTTGATTCACCCAAAGATTTTAAATAAACTAAAAAAATGTAATTGTAAAGAAATGCATAAAATATTTTCATGTCAATGTCATTTTACAAGTTTTCAGATAAAAAATTCCAGAGAATTAAAAAGATTTCTAAATAGTTCCGGAAATAGAAGTTATGTAACTCGGAAAATTTCAAAAGTGAATTAAAAAAAATGCAACGGAATTTATCAGTTTTTTAAAAAAAGAATTCAAAATCATGGAAGGGAATTTAAAACAATTTAAGTCAATTCAATATAATTCTAGATGGCTTAAAGGAATGTACGGGGATTTAAAATAAATCAAGGAAATTCGGAAGAATTCACGGGAATTACAAATATTTCAAAGAATTAAAGTTACCTGATTCATAAAATTTCAAATGAATGTATGCAGTTTTTTTAAAAACAAAAATCAAAATAATAGAAGAAAGTAAAAAAAATCAGATGATTTCAATAGAACTTCAGAGAGTTTAAAATAATTTGAGGGAATTAAAAAAAATTCAAGGAAATTTAGAACAATGTCAGGAAATTAAAAATAATTCGAAGGATTCAAGTTAAAAAATTTACAAAAAGTCAAGAGAATTCAAATTTAAAAAGCCACAACTAAATTTATCCTGTTAATTTTAAAATAATTAAAAAGAATTGGAGAAAATAAAAATCAAATTAAGTGAGATCGATCAAATTTAATGTAAATAGTTTAAAAGAGTTAAAGAAAATTCCGAAGAATCCAAGGGAATTGAAAATAATTTAAGAGCATTCAAAGAATTCCGGAACAGATGTACACCTAAATTCAGTAGTTCAATAGTTTCTTCATAAACTCCAAAAACATTTTTTTCAAAATTTACTTCGTACCAATAAAATATCCCATGCCACTCTTCTACTTTCAGGATCCATTCCAGTTGTTGGTTCGTCTAATATAAGAACCTAAAAATATATTAATGTTTTTATTTTTTGTTACTTGCACTTAATTGTAATTGGAAGATTAATCATTTAATTGTGACGGAAATTATTTAAAAAATTAAGATAGCTTGTCAACAAAGAATAACTTACTGAGGCATCGCCAATTATCGCCATTGCGAGACAAACTTTTCTTTTTTGGCTTTCTGAAAGTTTTGAAGGTAACACGTCTTTTTTATCGGTTAATTTCAATTGTTGTATCAGATCCTTAACTTCTTTCTTTACTTCAACCCTCGTTTTATTTTTATTCTTCAACTGAAAGGAATCGTTTTTTGAAAAATTAAAATGATCGAAATTCATAATACTTAATAGGTAAACAGGGAATTTTTGAATGCCTGAAATATTTCCTTAAATTTTCCAAGAAATTAGATCACTTACCAGGGCAAAAAACTCTACTTGTTCGAATATATTTAAATCGGGGAACAAAATATCTTCTTGGGGACAAATACCCAAGTCAGTCACAATTGCGTCCATTTCATCACTGATATTTTTTCCATTTATGAGAACCATTCCTTTCGTAGGACTAAGAAGACCTTATAAGATAATTTTCTTTTGTAATAAAAATTTATGACTTAATAATGATTTTCTCGAAATGAAATTAATTTACCTGTTAAAACAGACATCATAGTTGTCTTCCCGGCTCCATTATGACCAAGCAAAGTTGTTATCTCGCCTTTATAAAAATCGATGGAAATCCCGCAAAGGGCATGTTGTTTCTAAAAACGTCAAAATTTTGTTATTATTAACCTAAACAAACTTGTAATTTATACTCTTTGTTAAACTTACTGCACATTTAAAAAAATTGCTGCTGTACGATTTTCTCAAATTGCGGATCTGAATTGCAGGAGTAAAATCATCTTTTGCTATCGGTTCAAAAGGTTTTTCCTCCTTATCGTTGAAACAACAGACATATAAATCCTCCTCTGAGAGATCATATTTTGATTTCCAAAACTATAATTTAAAATAATATATGTAATTTTTCCTTCTAAGCTGAGTCCCAAAAATGGATAAAAAATTTACCCTTAAAAAGTAAAGCGGATGCTTTGGAACTCCATATTTTCCAGGAAACAGGGTAGAGGCGTAGAGAGCCAGTAAAAAATGGATTAAAATACCAAAAATTGAAAATATCAATATGGCTCCTAAGCTTCCTACAGATTTATAGTGTATGTCTCCTTCTAGAAATAAATTATGCCACCCGACTCCTATGCCTGAAAAAATATTCAATTTTAATTTCTTTAACTATTTTTTACATTCTTCTTACTTTAGGTACTTACCGTTTTCTTCCTTTATATCAATTTCCTCATATATTCGATATAAGAGAATGTTGGGGAAAAATATTCCCAGATATGGTACAACAGTGTAATTTTTTAATTGAACCATATATTTTTGCAGTATGAACGAACCAGTGTATAAAAATGGACTTCCAAAGGATCTAAAGATGGCTGAAAAATTATTATGTTTTAATTTGTAAATTTATTATTAATCCATTGATATTAATGATTCGCTCACATCTTGAGAAGTATACAGTTATGTGGAATCCGAAAGCTAAAAGATGAACGATATGGACAAAATGCATTGTTGCTACTAAATACACATCACCAACATTTAAGTATGGTTCATTTTCTGATGAGAAAGATATCTTTAATAATGCTATACGAGGTACGATATATAATATACTGAAAAATAATCCACTTAGTAACCAGCTTAATAGATTTTGGTAATTTTTAACGCCACTCATCGACATTAGGATCTGAAATAAGATTAAAGTTGAACTTTTATAAAGTATAGAACAGAATCAGGAAAATTTTGGAAAAAATAATTAAGAGAATAATATACATTCAGTCCTAAGGATTTTTCATTAGATGGATAGGTTGTTTCGATGCAAAGGGGTATTAAAAATGCCAGGATTGCCACAACTGGATACATGGCTTTCGTAATTTCATCACTATTAAATCGTTCTTCGAAGTGGTCTGGATAAGGCATTCGTTGCATTGAAATCTGAAAATTCGAAAATTTATTTACTCATCAGGAATTTATTTAATTTTTGGTTATAGTACAAAATATTGTATCAATTTCATTTTGAAATTCTTTAAACTGGCTATGATTTCAATGTAAATTTTAAAGTTTAAAGCATTTCTAATGTAAAACTTGGGTTTAAAATGTTCAAAATGGTATAATTTAAAAATCAATTCTTAAACAGGTTAAATAAAATGAAATCAAAAGTAACAGATTAAAATTTGAACAGTCTCTTATTGAAAACTTTAATACTTCAGCAATTTGAAGCTTGAAGCCTGGAGCTCAAAATTGAAAAATTTAATTTTAGATATTTGAAATTAAACCCTTTGAGATTCTGCAAATTTATTTTGAATTGAAATCACTGTTTGATTTTATATTTAAGTCGATCGAACTTTCAGAATTCTAATTATAACCTTTTTTTTATTTCTATTATTATTATTATTATTGTCAAGGATTAAAATTGAATAGATTTAAATAAAAAATTTTGTAATTGGAAAATTTCAAATCCAAAGTCCTTGAAATTAAAGAAATGTACATTTAAACGTTACTGTACAATTTTCGATTGAAATCGTTAGTTTGATGCTTAATAGTTTGAATAAT
>JAAAKG020145121.1:0-10957 GCA_010014905.2 Druon quercuslanigerum | reverse complement strand
TTGGAAAGGGCTATGGAGTCACGCTTGAGGCTTAGAAGGGGACGCAACGGGATTACCCAGGCGTCAGGGGCTGTAACAGTCTCAACCCAGAACATTAATAATAATAATAAAATTGATCAATTTAGCCATTGGTAGATTTCGGTAAAAACTTTTTTTCCAGCAAAAAACTGGAAAAATAATGTAAAAATTGCACTTTTGTTTATTAAATGTTTAGCGATATTCTTTTTTACATGTCAAGCTTCTCTGAAAATGGAATTTTATTTACAACCACACTTTTAATATAAACAAAATAGAAGTGATTATTGATCAAATTATCCCTTCGTAAATGTCGGGGAAAAAAATATATTTTTTACAACAAAAACTCGAAATATAATGCAAAGATTGCACCTATTAATTAAATGTTTATTGATATACCTTTTTACATAGCGGGATTCTCTCGAAATCCAATTTTATTCGAAACTACACTTTTAATATAAATAAAATCGAAGTGATGATTGATCAATTTATCCCTGGGTAGATTTCGGTAAAAAACCTTTTATTCCATAAAAAAAACTCGAAATATAATGGAAAAATTGCACTTTTGTTTATTAAATGTTTATTGATATACTTTTTTACATGGCGGGCCTCTCACTAAATCAAATTATATTCGAAAACTACACTTCTAACACAAAATGAAAGTGATTATTGATCAATTTAGCCATTGATAGATTTCGGTAAAAAACTTTTTTTTCCAGCAAAAAATTGGAGAAATAATGAAATACTGCAGTTTCGTTTATTAAATGTTTATCGGTATTCTCTTTTACATGGCGGGCTTCTCTTGAAATCAAATTATATTCGAAACTATACTTTTAATGTAAATAAAATGGAAGTGATTATTAATCAATTTATCCCTTCGTAGATTTCTGTAAACAAAAGATTTTTTCCACCAAAAAACTAAAAAAAAATTGCAAAAATTGCGATTTGGTTAATTAAATGTTTATTGATAATCTTACACATGACTGGCTTTTCTATAAATCAAATTATATTCGAAACTACAATTTTAATATAAATAAAATGGAAGCGATTATTGATCAATTTATTCCTTGGAAGATTTCGGTAAAAAACTTTTTTCCAGGAAAAACCTGAATAACAATGCAAAAATTGCACTTTTTTATCAAATCTTTATTGATATACTTTTTTACGTAGCGGGCTTCTCCTAAAATCAAATCAATTTGAAAATACACTATTAGTATAAATAAGATGGAAGTGATTGTTGATCAATTTATACCGTCGTAGAATTCGGTAAAAAAAAGTTCTTTTACACCAAAAAACTCGAAAAATAATGCAAAAATTGGACTGTTGTTTATTAAATATTTATCGATATACTTTTTTACATATCGGGCTTCTCTCGAAATCATATTATATTCGAAACTACACTTTTAGTATAAATAAAATGGAAATGATCGTTGATCATTGTATACCCTCGTACATTTCGGTGAAAAAAGATTTTTTCCATTTAAAAAACTTGAAAAATAATTAAAAAATGTCACTTTCATTAATTTATTAATTTTATTAATTTTTTACTGAAATCTACCAAGGGATAAATTGATCAATCATCACTTCCATTTTATTTATATTAAAATTGTAATTTCAAATATAATTTGATTTCGAAAAAAGACCACCATGTGAAAAAGTATATCAATAAACATTTAAAAAAAAAAATCCAATTTTTAAATTATTTTTTGAGTCTTTTATGGAGAAAAACTCTTTTTACGGAAGCCTACCAAGGGACAAATTGACCAATAATCACATCCATTTTATTTATATTAAAAGGGTAGTTTCAAATATAATTTTATTAAGAGACAATCTCGCCATGTGAAAAAGTATATCAATAAACATTTCACAATCAAAAGTGCAATTTTTGCAATATTTATCGAGTTTTTGATGGATAAAAACTTTTTTTACTGAAATCTACGAAGGTATAAATTGATCAATAATCACTTCCATTTCATTTATATTAAAAGTGTAATTTTAAATATAGTTTAATTGTAAGAGAACTGCGTCATGTAAAAAGTATATCAAGCAACATTAAAATAAAAGAAGCACAACTTTTGCATTATTTTTCACCTTTATTGATGTAAAAAAAACTTTTTTACCCAAATCTAGCAAGGGATGAATTGATCAATAATCACTTCCATTTCATTTATATTAAAAGTGTAATTTTAAATATAATTTAATTTTAAGAGAACTGCGTCATGTAATTTGTATATGAGGCAACATTTAATAAAGAGAAGCACAACTTTTGCATTATTTTTCACCTTTATTGATGGAAAAAAACTTTTTTACCCAAATCTAGCAAGGGATGAATTGATCAATAATCACTTTCATTTTATTCATATAAACAGTGTAGTTTGGAATCTAATTTGATTTTAAGACAAGCCCGGCATTTAAAAATTATATCAAGCAACATTTATTTAAAAAATAGTGCAATTTTTTTGATCATTTGTCGAGTTTTTTAGCAGAAAAAAAACAAACCTTTATTACCGAAATCTACCAAGGAAATGATTCATCAATAATCAATTTCATTTTATTTATCTTCTACAGTTTCAAACATAATTCGATTTCAAGAGAAGACGCCATGTAAAAAATTTATATCCAGAAATATTTAATTAACAAAAATGCAATTTTTGCATAATTTTTTGAGTTTTCTGATGAAAAAAAAACGTTTTCTACCGAAATCTACCAAGGGATAAATTGATCAATAATCACTTTCATTTCATTTATATTAAAAGTGTAGTATTAATATATTTTTTTTATTTTAAGAGAAGCGCGTCATGTAAAAAAGTATATCTGGCAACATTTAATAAACAAAAGTGCAATTTTTGCATTATTTTTCGTGTTTTTGAATGTAAAAAAAACGTTTTGTACCGAAATATACCAAGGGATAAATTTATCAATAATCAATTCCATTTGATTTATATTAAAAGTCTAGTTGAAAATAAAATTAGATTTCGAGAGAAGCCTGTCATGTAAAAAATTTATATCAAGAAACATTTAATTATCAAAAGTTCAATTCTTGCATAATTTTTTGAATTTTCTTATGGAAAAAAAAACGTTTTCTACCGAAATCTACCAAGGGATAAATTGATCAATAATCGCTTAAATTTTATTTATATTAAAAGTGTAGTTTCAAATATAATTCAATTCTGAGAGAAGCCCGTCATGTAAAAAAGTATATCAAGCAACATTTAATAAACAAAAGTGCAATTTTTGCATTACTTTTCGAGTTTTTTATGGAATAAAACCTTGATTTACCGAAATCTACTGAGGCATAAATTGATCAATAATCTCTTCCATTCCATTTATAGTAAAAAAATAGTTTCGAATATAATTTGATTTCAAGAGAAACCCGCTAAGTGAAAAAGTATATCAATAAACATTTAATAAACAAAAGTGCAATTTTTGCATTAGTTTTCGAGTCTTTTTACCGAAATCTACCAAGGAGCAATTTGAGCAATAATCGCTTCCATTTTATTTTTATTGAGAGTGTACTTTTGAATATAATTTGATTTCAAGAGTATCCCCCTATGTAAAAAGTATACCAATCAACGTCTCATAAACAGAAGTGCAATTTTTAAATTATTTTTGAAGTTTTTGTAGGGAGAAACTTTCTTTTACTGAAATCTACAAAGGGATAAATTGAACAATAATCAATATCATTTTATTCATCTTAAAAGTACAGTTTCGAATATAATTTGATTTCAAGAGAAACCCGCTAGGTGAAAAAGTATATCAATAAACATTTAATAAACAATATTAATTTTTTGGTGAAAAAAAACTTTTGCTACCGCTATCTATCAAGAGATAAATTGATCAATGATCACTTGTTCTCTACCTCCTGTTGTTATTTTTTCGACCGTATAGGTAGAGGAACAGTGGAGGGGGGGGGGGGAGAGAAAGAGTGAAGGTTGTTTGAAGGTAAGAACTGACTACAAGAAGATTGGCGCAGGTTGAGGATGGGATACGTTGTTCGGCCACGCGTTGCTCCGGTCCTGGAAGGGACTTCGTTTCTGGGGGTCCCGGGTGCCGTTGTCTCCTCGCCAAATCTCCAACAAATTACAAACTCCGGGAATAAGGAGATCCGCCTTGCTCGGCGTGTATGCCGGGCCCAAAATACGTGACGCGGCTGTAGCGGTGACTCGACGCTCCCGTCGCTCACGCTCCTCTCTTCGCCGTGCCTCGGCCTCTTGTTCACGACATTCTTCCTTTTCTTGATGCCGACGCGTCTGCTCCGTCAGCCGACGTCCTTCCTCGTGCCGCCGATCCCTTTCTTCGTTTGCTAAGCGAACCCGTACCGCGTTGGAGGCCCGTCTGGCGGCGATCCTCGCCTCGCGTACTTCTGTAGAAAGTGCGGCCTCCTCCTTCTACCTCTCCCGACGGCGCCATCTCCGGCGATTAGGACACGGTACCCGGTTGGCACTTGTCATAAAAGAGGTTGGTTGGGCAGCGGCTATGTACACGCTACAGACGTGCGGGACTTCAGCGGACACCCACTCGTCGATGACGTAACCGCTAGGCCCGCTCTCTCCCCCTTCGGTGATGGCTTGTTAACCTTTCGGCCAAATAAGACTCCACGGAAGGAGTCGAACTGATCGGGAGGAGAGCAACCTTTCGGCCGAAGCTCCACCGATCAGTGAAAGGCACCGAACGTCGAATTAATACGCGACAGGCACTAACAGGGATTACCCAGGCACCACGAAATCAGAACACTGCGTCCACGGTTTTCTCGCTACTCCGTATTTTGTTCCGATCCGTCGGTGCAAGGATGTTCGAATGGGACGAGATGTCACTGAGGTCAAATGAATGGAACTCGATAAAGTCAGTTATTTAGAGTTTAAAAGAAAAACGTTTATTAAGTACTTGGAAGGGAGAGAGGCAGAGCGGATCTGAACTCTCGAATGTTTACAAAAGACTGTCGGCAGACTACTGACTCCAGAGCGTCGAGTCCTCCGCCCGGTGACCGAACGCGAGGCGGACTGAGAGCAGTTGGAGCGGCGGCGAGCCTGCTGATTGTCTGCGAGACCGACAACGGAGTCGCAACCGAGCAGTGGGGAGACGCTGCCTCGAACGCAGTACCTCGGTCTCCAAGCGTCGACGCCGAAATTTACTAAAATTATAAAACTTTAACTTAATATTAAAAATATAAGTAATTAAACTAAGAATATGAAATTTAAGAGTTAACCTAGGTACTATCCTATCTTCATTTTCCCGAAGGAATTATGAAGTTAGGCCGAGTAGAACGGCCGTTGGAGTTTTTCGCTCATATTGTTATTAATAATAATGTTAATAAAACAAAAAGAAATTATTATTGTTAAAACTCCATACGACCCTACTACCCCATCTTATTTTTTTTGTTTTATTATTTACCAAATGCTCGATTTTAAGACTTTATAAATGACTAAACCCTGATTAAACTAATTTTCGAGATTTAAGCTACTATTTTCATCATACAAAATAACCTTATGAAAACTAGTAAAACGAAAAAATATAATAAATTGCATCATAACCACGGGGGTAGGGGGTGAAAAAGTCTAATTTTATTTAAAGTCTCAATTTTTCCTTCTTCTATGACAAAAAAAATAAATGAATGGCCCGTCGTTCCCCGTAATTATTTGATCAGCCCAACCGAATCCCGAGCCGCCGCCGGTGTATTCGAATTCATATTATCACATGCTTTTAATTAATTTCTATCTTGAATTTTCTATTGCCGTTACGAGTCGGATAGTCGGTTGAGCTCTACGGCAGCCGCCAGTGCGTTGGAAGAGCATAAAAGACGGGGGAGAGAGTGAGAGGGAAAATAAAGATGGGAGGTTGGAAGCGCGCGTTGGAGTAAATTTCGCACTCACTAAATCACAAATATGATATTCGAAATCTACGAATTATAACGATTCCGACGATATGCTGTTTGGCTCATAAAGTTGAAAAAAAATTTATACATGTTTGACACAAAAGATAATATGTTCCTTCGTTTAGAATATTTGGTGGCTCTGAAAAGGGCCTGTTTAATTTGTAAATACGTTATTATATACACTAACAGTTCGTTTGTCTGAGCAATAAACAAAATTTATAATGTTTCAATACTGGAAAATTTTCCATAAAGTTGTACATAAAATTGAACATATAAATGAATACTAATTCTTTAATTGTCAACTTTATGAGTTAAACAACATATCGTTGGAATCGTTATAATTCGTAGATTTCGAATATCATATTTGTGCTTTAATAAGTGGGAAATTTAAAAAATTTTATATTCCATATTGTAGGCCTCATTAGGAACAAAGGCCCCCCGTTGACCAGGCTCGGCGAAAACTGCTCGACGGTGTGAGGGGAAGCCGTGTAGTGGGGAAAAGGTACACAGGTAGCTGGGGCGGAATTGTCCATCGCCCGAAAACACGACGGCAGGCCCGTGATTTTCGATAAACGGGACCCTTCCGGACCATTACAGCTATTCAGGCACGCGGCAGTGAAATTTTTGCATTGTTTTTGGAGTACTTTTCATGAAAAAAAAAAACTTTTTTACCAGAATTTAGCAAGCTATATAATGGTCAATAATCAGTTCCATTTTATTTATATTAAAAGTGTTGTTTCAAATATAATTTGATTTTAAGCGAAGTCCGCCATGTAAAGAAGAATATCGATAAACATTTTATAAACAAAAGTGCAATTTTTGCATTATTTTTCGTGTTTTTCTAAAAAAAATTCTTTACCAAAATCTACCGAGGTATAAATTGGTCAAGAATATATATCGATATTCTTTTTTACATGGCAGGCTTGTCTGGAAATTAAAATTTTATTTTCAACTACACTTTGCATATAAATAAAATGGAAGTGATTATTGACCAATTTATACATTAGTAGATTTCGGTAAAAAAGTTTTTTTCCATAAAAAACTTGAAAAATTATGCAAAAATTTCACTTTTGTCTATTAAATGGTAATTGATATACATTTTTACATGGCGGGCTGCTCTTTAAATTAAATTATATTTTAAACTGCACTTTTAATATAAATAAAGTAGAAGTGATTATTGATCAATTTATTCCTTGGTAGATTTCGGTAAAAAAGTTTTTATTCCATAAAGAAAACTCGAAAAATAATGCAAAACTTGCACTTTTGTTGATTAAAGATTTATAGATAATCTTACACATGGCGGACATCTCTCCAAATCAAATTTCATTTGCAACTACACTATTAATATAAATAAAATAGAAGTGATTATTGATCAATTTATTCCTTGGTAGATTTCGGTAAAAAAGTTTTTATTCCATAAAGAAAACTCGAAAAATAATGCAAAACTTGCACTTTTGTTGATTAAAGATTTATAGATAATCTTACACATGGCGGACATCTCTCCAAATCAAATTTCATTTGCAACTACACTATTAATATAAATAAAATAGAAGTGATTATTGATCAATTTATTCCTTGGTAGATTTAGGTAAAAAACTTTTTTCATAAAAAAACTGGACAAATAATGCAAAAATTGCACTATTGTTTATTAAATGTTTATCGATATTCTTTTTCACATGGCTGGCTTGTCTGGAAATCAATTTTTTTATGCAACTACACTTTTAATATTAATAAAATTGTAATGTTTATTGATCAATTTATGCATTGGTAGATTTCAGTGAGAAACTATTTTTTCCATAAAGAAAACTCAAAAAATAATGCAAAAATTGCATTTTTTTCATGAAATGTTTATTGATATACTTTTTTATATTGCGGCTTTCTCTCGAAATTATATTATATTCGAAACGACACTTTTAATGCAAATAAAATGGAAGTGATTATTGATCAATTTGTCCCTTCGTAGATTTCGGTAAAAAAAAGATTTTTTCCACTATAAGACTCGAAATATAATGCAGAAATTGCATTTTTTCATGAAATCTTTATTGATATACTTTTTTCCATGTCGGCTTTCTCTCGAAATTAAATTATATTTGAAACTACACTTTTAATATGAATAAAATGAAAGTGGTTATTGATCAATTTATGCCTTCGTAGATTTCGGTAAAAAAAATATTTTTTCCACAAAAAGCTCGAAATTACGGCGATGGCTCCCGCAGACACGCTTAGGAGGAGGCGATTCTAGGAGAGATGGGGAGAAAGTCTCCGTTGTCTCGCAAGGCGAAAGGAGCAACACTTCGGAATCGGGCTCGTTATGGGGAGTCTGCACCACTGGGGTTCTGGGCGGGCCCTGCTCAGGCAGACCTGCTGGCGACGCTTCTTCAGGAACCGAAGTCGGGCTTCCGTGCTGGTGCCAGGACGAGGGGTATCGGCGACGGGGCCGTCTGGTGTGGGGATTTCAACCGGCACGAACCGGAAGCGCATCCATTCCCCGGGCGCCGGCAATGGCGTTCGCGGAGCTACCTTCAAACCCCATGGGTAAAGTCGGGAGTTGAAGCAAGCCCGGACTACGGGACTGCTAGGCCCGGCTACCGGTGAGCTATCGCGTCGGGCCAAATTCACTGGTGGAAACACGTACCGCGGGTCTTCCACAAAACGAGGCACTCTCAATACTAATGCATTATTCCGACCCCGGAATACTCGTCTCTTTCCGGGGTCCCGAGTTTCGTCACTTCCGTGACGTATTTCCAAGAGGTTCCAATCCCCTGGAATAAGTAACACGGGTGACCGTGGGCTGTTGGCCGGACCAGCTGGAACTGACGCTGCGATGTCCGCGACGTCACGAAAACGCTCCTCCTCCTCGCGACGCGCCCTTTTCTCTTCCTTGCGGCGACGGGCTGCCTCCTCTTCTCGGCTGCCTCCTCTAAGCGTTCACGCTCTTCCGCTTACGCACGGCGCCGTCGCTCTTCCACTCGACGACGCTCGGCCAAAGCCGCCAACCGAACACGTTCCGCGTTCGCAGCCCGTTGGGCCTTTATCCTTCTCTCCCTCTCATCCGCGGGAAGCGCCGATTCCTCCTCCTGCCTTAATCGGCGGCGTCGAGTTTGACGATTAGGGCGCGTAATTAGGTTGGCCCCTGTCATCAAAGGGTTTCGTTGAATCCCGACAACCCGTACACGCTACGGAACTTGAACGCGCTGCCGCCGAGCCGCGATAATGTCGTGAGAGCGATCGTTTTCGGCCCGCTTTCTAAATGTTTTCAATAGCGACGTGACAGCCTGTCCAGGCTGTCACTATCGAAAAGATTTGAAATAAACGCGAGAAAGAAACCTTGAGGCCGAAGCTCCCCGCCTAGCGAAAGGCACCAAATTGTCACAGTGGCACTGTCAGGAGGATGACTCCTGGCACCACAAAGCGTTCACGACACTGACACTTGAAATAACCGATCACAACACGATAAATGTCATGAAATCCACGGATGAACTACAAGGGCGGTAAACGATGAGAGGTTCTAGCGCTTCTCAAAATCGAACAACCAGGGGCGGTCAACGCAATAGGAATGAAACGGTGATGGATACCGAGAGCTAGCGCTTCGTACTACTGGTCTATGAACTAGATCGTATGTGCATGTGTTAGTGCACGTATATGTATATGTACTTCTTTTCACGTATGTCCCTAATTTTATTATAATCTAAGGAAAATGAAAGTTAGTGCAAAATTTGAAAAATATGAGGCTAAAGAGGAAAAACTAACATTTTTTAATGTCTTTTAAATCATATTTTCATAATTTTGCACTAATTCTTTCGTATGGCAATACGTGAATAATGAAAATCTGCAAAATTTGTTTAAGAGTACTGTAGACAAATACTGTATTGACAAATCTCAATAATTTATAAAAATTAATTATAAAATTTATAAAAATTAATAAACGTAGAACGAGTTTTTATCGAAGTACATATGAAAGCATTCAAAGTGGAACTCTTAGATTTTCAAATTTTCAATTTAAGTGAAAAGGTTTTTTAATTCCAAAATTTTGTATTCAAATGCTCACTAAGTTTTAAGTATAAAGGAGAAAGTACTTAGAATTTCGAAGCGAAAAATTTTTAAAAGAATGAAGAGAAACTGCCAAATTTAGAATTTTCAAGTTTTATAAATTATGAAGCTCAAATATTCAGATTCAGTTGTAAAACTATAAATCAAAATCTTCAAGAATGTGGAAATTGTTTTAAATTTGTTCAGATTTTCTGAATATCTTTTTAGATTAATTGGATTTTTCTTACAACTCTTAGAAAACCCTGGCAATTATTACAAAAATTCCCTAATGTTTGGAATAATTAATGACAATTGAATACTTATTATGTGTAGAAAAAAACGAGAGTAACTTTAAGAGATATTTAAAAGTTTTGAAAACATTCCAAATTAATTGAGAACTTGTTCTTGATTTCAAATAGTTTAAACGAATTGTGTGTGCCTGATTTAAAAAATTGAGATTTTTCAGATTTCAACCAAAAAATTTAGAAGCTTTTTGAGAATTTAGAAAGGCTTCAAAAGAATAAAAACATTTTTGTACGGGTAATAGCAAATTTGAAAATGATTTTTCATTTTGAAAAATTATTAAAAGACAATATTTTTAAAGATTTGCAATATGAAGAAAATAACCTGAAAGATTTTTAGGATTTACTTTTTTCATTTTCAGGATTTTGAATGATTTCAAAGCTTCTAAATATCTTAAAATTATTCAAATTTTTTCTAAAAGTAATAAGTGTTTCACTGTTATTTGTGCATCAACATGCAGCAATTTCATGTACAAGTTAAACATTTTTTAAATACAACAATTTTAATCGTAACATGAAAAATTAAAAAGCTCCTAGAAATTTAACGATTCACAGGTTTCTATGTCAAAAGATTTACCTTCTAAAGTTTTCACTCCTGCTCAGCAAACCTTCCTCTCTTCAATGGGCGACTCACTCTGGATAATTTTGAATATGTGACCTTTTTGTGCAAGGATGCTTTTCTCTTTGCGATAACTTTTGCGAGGAAGACATTTTTGTGAGCCTCAGCTTCTTCTGCTTC
>JAAAKG020145120.1:0-10957 GCA_010014905.2 Druon quercuslanigerum | reverse complement strand
ATTTTCAAAATAAAATTGAATAATTGGGTCAATTAAATACGACATTTTTCAAAAAAACAGTAAAGATGTCACTGAATAAGAATGCAATACTGCATTAATCACAATACTGCATCATTAAGCACAATAAAATTAAACACAATACTGCAATAATCTGAATGCAATACTGATCATTACCTTCTGATCTCTAAAATTAACTTAGGTTGGGGATGGAGAAAAAAGAGGACCAAGAAAACAAAACAAAAGCAAATCAAAGTTGAGAACCTACAGAAACCGGATGTGCGAATAGATTTCCGAAAGAAGATAATCGAAAGCATTGATAAGGCAACTTGGGAGGCTCCCATACGAAATAAAGATATATAAGACGCATGGAATATGTTCCGGGATATCATTGTTGGATGTGCGACTGAAGTGTGTGGTACCGCGATTGAAGTGTGTGGTACCGCGTTTTCAGGAAGAATGTGTGGTGATGCATGGTGGAATTATGAAATTGAGGCTGCCCAAAAAGCAAAGAAAGAAGCGTACAGGAGAAGTTTGAACATGGCGGGTCTTAGCGATGAGGAAAGAAATAGACGTATAAATGATTACAGACACAAAAAGAGGATTTTCAAGCGATTAATTAAAGAAAGCAAAGATAAAATTAGAGCAGAATAAGAGAAGAAAATACAAAACGACTTTGAAGGGAAATAAAATTACAAAATTTGTCAACATGAGAAATGCAATATGAGACAGGCGGAATTATAGACACTTTCAGAGACCATTTTGGGGGACAATCCGAAAATGAAGCTATAGGACACCACAACGGCGATGTACAACACAATGCGTTAGAAAACTCTATTGAAAAAGTCTGTGGACAAAAGAAGCCATAGAAACACGAGAGCGTGCATAAAAAAATGCATGGACGTTAAAGAAGCTAGAGAAGTATGCCAGGACAGAAAAGTATGGCGGAAAATAGTTAATAACAAAAGTGTCAGTGGTCCCAAGTCCCAAGTGGGGAACCTCAGATGACAACTTTGTGAGGATCTTCAATTGGGGTGATTGCTAGAGAGATTGATCAGCAACCTGGGTCGGAGCAGTGTTGCGGAATAAACAAGTGATTTAAATAAATAACACGAGAATTCTAGATCAATCTAAAAATTCTATAACCCCTTCCTCACACTTCTCCTTTCCTCAGCGAGCGATAATAATAAAAAATAGTTTTTATTGTTATTTTTATTGCTGAAAATATGCGTATCTTTTAATTTAAAGTTCAAATTTTTTTTGAAAAATCGTCTCTTTTTGTTTAGAGTTGAACTACTTATTTCGTTTTAAATGGCACTTTTTATTAAGAACACTATTTTTTTTTAAATTTAACTATTTTGTTGCAAATTCGTTAACTATTTGTTTATAAATACAGCTGTCTTTTTCAAATATATTTGTTCAATGAAATTGTTCTGTTAAAAATTGTTATCTTTTTCTATAAAGTTCAACTATTTGGTAAATAGTTTTTAACAAAATAGCTGAACTTTCAACCTAAAGAGATGAACCAAAAGATAAAATCTTTAATAAAAAAATGATTAAACCACCACCAAAACAGTTTGATTTTTAATCGAATATTTAATTTTTTAAGAAAAAATACGACATTTTTTTACGGCTTTAAAATTTTAAAGTAAATGTTTAATTCTCAACGAAAAATGTGATAGATGATAATTCAAGAAAAAAAAAGGTTTCTTCAACAAAATGGTTAAATTTTCAACTAAAAAAAATAAAATATCTACCAAAAGTGATGACTTTAAGGCCCAAAAAAAACGACTTTTCAACCATAAAGATAAATTTTCTTTAAAAAAAAGAAGAATTTTCAATAAAACATATACATTTTCAACTAAAAAAGATAAAGTTTTAACCACAGATGAAATATTTTAATTTACGTTAGAAAAAATTAAACTTCAACAAACAAACAAAGTTTTAACAAATACTCCAATTTTCAACCAAATAGCTTATTTTTAAATCAAGAAGGAAAAAACGGTAAACCAAATTGTTAATCTGTCAAGTCTAACAAAATATCAAAGGCTGACCAAAAATGGTAAAGTTACATTATATATTTAAAAAATTAATAAAAAAAACGAATTTCCAAGAAAATAGCTAAATTTTTACCAAACATACATTGGATATTCTGCTAAAAGGGATGTACTTAAAAATGAAAAGATAAATTTTCAACAACAAAACTTTGTCTTTTAATCGTAAAATGGAAAATTTTAATTTGTAATAAAAAAGCTACATATTTTTCATTATAATTTAAATTTCAGCCAAAAAGATGCAGTTTTTACCATACAAATAATTTTTTAACCAAAAAGTTGATTTTTTACTCAAAAAAGAAAATAACTTTATTCCAACTGTTGACATTCCAAGTTAAAATATACATTTTCTGTAGTACAGTTGAATTTTTTATAAAAATGTTAATTTTTTAATTAAACAGTTGCATTTTTTAACTAAAAAAAAGAAAATTTCAAATCATGAAGTTCAGTTTTCCACAAATAAGACGAAGTTTCAATTAAAAAGGATCAAAAAGTAAACCAAATTTGGAAAAATTAATGGTAAATTAAAAAATTAATGATAAAATGTTTTTTTAAATAAATGTAAAACTTTGCAATTAAGATAGGAACCTTCGACCATAAAATAATTTTGAACAATTGAGTTCAAATTATTCAATCGCTAAATGTTAAATTAAAAGAGACCAATTTCCAATTAAATAGTTTATATTTTCAACCCAAAATTGCATTTTTAGCTGAAACGATGAATCTTTAAGCAAAATAGTTAAATTTTTAGTTACATAAATGAACTTTTAACTAAAAAAAAAAGAATTTTTACCTCTAGAAATTGTTTGAAGTGTTTAGAAATCCTAGAAAAATATTTGAAATCCCTTAAAAAAACCTTAGAAAAGTAGCCCTTAAAATCCCTTAAAAACTTTGATAAACGTAAAAATGAATTTAAAAATTATAAATTATTTAAATTTATTTAAAGAAATCCTTAGAATTTTTTTGAAATCCTTCGATATATTTTCAATCTCCTGAAAACCGAAAATTCCATGAATTTTGAATTTTATTCCTTATAAATCTATAAAATCCTTTAACTTTATCAAATTCATTGAAATTCACTAAAATTCCTCGGAAACTTCGAAATCGCTAGGAATCCTTTTAAAATTGAATTTCATTTCATTCATTTTTCTAAGTTTACTAGAAACATCTTAAAATACTTTAAAATACTTTTAAATCCCCATTAATATATTGAAATTTATTAAACATTTTGAAGATATTTTCAATTTTCTTGTAAACCGCTAAAAAATTTTTAAATTAATTTAAATATTTCTTTATTTTTTGCTATATTTTATGTTGCTATGTTATGTTCTATTGCTGATGTTGCAATTTTCTTGCTAATATTTAAACGTTCTTCATTTCTGTATAGATTTTCTTACAGTGTTTTTCTATAATGATTTATATAGAATCGCGAAAAAACTAAAAGAATTTCATTATAGGAAAATCTATTATCTAAAAAAACCCAAACAAAACCGCCAAAATCAAAATCTACTTAGGTGATCTAAGTCGACTTAAGTCTTAGCACACAATTGCTGCACAAACTTTTTAAAATTTCTTTTTACAAACCAAAAAGGATATTTTATAATTTTTCATAATGTCTGTACAAACTAAAAGATATATTTTTTGGTTAGTAAAAACACATTTTGATACGTTTCTTTGCTAATTCCATGCCAATATCTGAATAAATCAATAATTCGTTTGTACTTTCTCTATTTTTTGCCTTAACTCCTTCAATACATTAACATTTTTCATTCCTAAATTGATTTTCTTATATTGATTTTATATAAAGATTTGTGCAGAATGACGAAAAAATTATAGGACATTCATTATAGGAAAATCATTAAGAACCTATGCTTACTGAATTTCCGATCATATTTTTCCATAAGGTCATCTTAGATGAAAAGCATAGTCTTGTTGTTTATTTTATTTTGAAACAAATCAATATCTTTTTGTACATATAGAATTATTTAGCAGAAAGATTAGTTAAAGTTTGCTATAAAAAGATAATGTTTTCTGCAAAAAGATTCTCTTTGAGACAAATGAAAATTATTTTATACTTATATTTTCAGACGAAATTCCAGTTGCGTCAAGGAACATCCTCTTGGCCGCTAAAACATAAGATGACTCAGATTTTGGAATAAAATTGCAGAACAAACTTTTCAAAATCTCTTTTTACAAGTCAAAAAGCATATTTTATGGTTTGTTATAATTTTTGCACAAACTTATAACATGTACTGTTTGGTTTGTAGAAACACATTTTGAGAAATTTCTTTGTTATTCGCTCTTACTTTCTTTATTTTGCTTTAACTCTTAATATTTAACATTTTTCATTTCTCTACTGATTTTATTATAATGATTTGCTGTAATTATTAATATAGAATCGCGAAACCATTATAAGAAATTCATTATAGGAAAATCATTATATGTTCCTATGTAAACTGAATTTCCTGTAATATTTTTTAAAAACTCTAGGATAACAAAGTATGCATCTCTGAGAGATTAGTTGAATTTTGTCACAAAAAAATCATATTTACTGCAAAAAGATTATGACAATTCTTTTATACTAAAATTTATGAGGAAATTCCAGTTGTGTCAGGAAACAACCCTTTGAAAAAATGACCCAAACAAAACTATTAAAACTAAAATCGATTTAGGACACCTAAGGCGACTTAAGTTTATGCGCACAATTGTCGAACAAACTTTTTCAAATTTTTCTTTATAAACCAAAAAAGATATTTTATGCTTTTCTATAATGTTTTCACAAGCTGAAGCATGTATTTTTTGTATGTAAAACACATTTTAAGAAGTTTCTTTGGTAATTTCATTGCAGAATCTACATAAACATAGGATTCGTTTATGCTTTCTCTTTGTTTCGCATTAATTTTTTCAATATTTTAACATTTTTAATTTCTGTACTGATTTTTTTATCATGATTTGCTGTGATTATAAATATAGAATTGGGAAACCATTATAAGAAAGTCATTATAGGGAAATCATTATTTACTTATGTAACTGAAAACATAGTCCTTTTATCTATTTCGTTTTGAAACAAATCAATATCTTTTTTGCACTTAGCAGGAAGATTAATTGAAGTTTTTCACAAAAAGATAATGTTTGCTACAAAAAGATTTTCTTTGGGATAAATGATAAAACCTTTCATACTAAAATTCATGAAGAAATTTCAGTTGTGTCTAGAAACAATCTTTTGAAAAAATGACCGAAACAAAACTATGACAAACCAAAATCGACTTAGGACACGTAAGTTGACTTAAGTTTATGCGCACAATTGTCGAACAAACTTTAAAAAAATTTTCTTTACAAACCAAAAAAAAAATGTTATGCTTTTTTATAATATTTGCACAAGTTAAAGCATGTACTTTTTGTATGCAAAAACACATTTTAAGAAGTTTCTTTGGTAATTTCATTACAGAATCTAAATGAACATAGGATTCCTTTGTGCTTTCTCTTTTTTTCGCATTAACTCTGTCAATATTTTAACCTTTTTCATTTCTGTACTGATTTTTTTATCATGATGACCTGTAATTATTTGGATTAAAAGGTATCTCTGAGACAAAAAGTTGACTTATATCAAAAGCATAGTCCTCTGTCCATTTCGTTTTGAAACAAATCAATATGCTTTTTGCACTTAGCAGGAAGATTAATTGAAGTTCGTCACAAAAAGAGAATGTTTACTACAAAAATATTTTCTTTGAGATAAATGATAAAACCTTTTTCACACTAAAATTTATGAGGAAATTCCAGTTTCATCAAGAAATATATTTTTGAAAAAAATGACGTTTCTCTGAGTTATTGTAAGATATTGAAAGGTATTTGTAAAAGATTGCATGGGATTGCATAAGATTGCAGAGAAAATGTACAGCAAATGTGCCGAACAAACTTTTCAAAATGTTTGTTTACAAACCAAACATGATATATAATGGTTTTTTAAAACGTTTGCACAAACAAAAACATGCATTGTTTGATTTTTAAAAACACATTTTGAGAAGTTTCTTTGGTAATTCCATTCCAAATCCCAAAAAAATATATTATTTTTTTGTACTTTCTCTATTTTTTCAATACACTTTTTCAATATTTTAACATTCTTCATTTCTCTATTAATTTTCTTATAATGATTTTCGGTAATTATTTGTATAGAATCGCGAAACAATTATAAGAAATTCATTATAGGAAAACCATTATGGACACGTGTACAATAAATTTCTTATAATATTTTTTCATAAGGGGGAATTATTAAATACCACACAAGGAAAAGTTGTTTCAGATCAAAAGCATAGTATTTTTGTCAATTTGGTTTGACACAAATCAATATTTTTTTGAATATACATAATTATTTATCAGCAAGATTAGTTGCAGTTTGTCACAAAAAGATAATGCTCTCTGAAAACTGATTCTCTTTGTGACAAATGAACATCCTTCTATACTAAAATTTATCAGGAAATTTCAGTTGTGTCCAGGAACATCCTTTTGACACAAAACAATATTTCTCTGAGCGATTGTCAAATATTTAATAGGATTGCTAAGAATGATTTCAGATTTAGCCGTCCTCTAGAAAACTAGGTGACATAAGATGACTTAGATTGTGTTAAAAAATTTTGGAACAAACTTTTCAAAATTACTTTTTACAGACCAAAAAGGATATTTGATGGTCTTAGAATGATTGCAGAATCAAAAAACATATTTTTGGTTTGTCAAAACACATTTTGAGAAATTTCTTTCACCATTTCATGCAAAAACTTAAGTCGACTTAGGTGTTTTTTTCTTTAAAACGGTTTGTAGTCGGAATCATATTCTTAACAATTTTTCTCTCTGAATGAAATAATTTTAATTCTTACACCTGGTTATTTGATGCGAATCCTCAATTAATCCTTAACAGAAGCTTCATCTTTCTGCAAATATTATTGTAAATTTTCTCAATACAGAGTTTCTTTACCGTCCCTGTAGTAACCTTCAACTTCATTTCCTCGTTCCGCGTTCTAAAAATATTTGCGCAAGGCGACTTTGTGCCGATAGGCATCGACCGGATTCATTTTACATTCGGATAACGTAGCTTCCGCTTAGAGAAAATTTATGTTCTGTACCAATTAAATTTACGGTAACCTGTTACCAAACTGTTCTCATATGATTTCAAGGACGTGATTGACGTTGAGTGAACAATCATTATCTGCAGCTGATTTTTGGTCCTAAAGACGCTAACGAGAAATGTTTCTTTAAAAGTGAGATTTGTTTGCTCAACATCTTAAAGGTGCAAATTTTAAAAGAAACTGAAGAATCCCTAATCTTCATTCGCACATCACTCCTAACTTACTCTATGTGTCATTTTCTAAATTAGCGAAATTCCACATCCACTTTGTTATTTTTAGTAACTATTCAATATCAATAGAGCTGAAATCGAGCCATAAGTCACGGAGGTGGTCCAAAAATTCTACTTTCGATTTTTGGTGATAAACCCCCACACCTTAACATGAGTTTGTAAATGGGGAAAGCTCGATTTTCGAAAAAATGGTAAAAAGATGTACTTGTTATAAACTTTTTGCAAATTAAAATATAGTCACCTCTTAAGGAGTATAAAAGGAATAATTTCCCGCAAAATTACTTTTAATTTTGACCGTCTTAAGCTCCTTTTATTGTGCGCGGAAATTCCCCAAAAAATGAAAAATAGCAGTTTCCTGTCAAATTCATGCTATAAAGACGGTATTTGTTGGCATTTTTCCAACATGACTTATTTTTAAACGATAAGTGACGAACTTCCTAATAGTTTTTTTAATAACTCTGAATTTTTTTAAACAATTATTATTTGCTTAAACAATTTTTTTCCTTCTGTAAATCGTGAAAAGTCATAATCTTTCGATACTCCTTGTTTAAAATATTTGGTAATTATTTAAACAATTTTAAATGTTTAAACAACTTTTTCTCCTTAAAATCATAAAAAGTTATTATTTTCTGGAATTAACGACATGATTAAGCCACTTTCGAAAAAACGGGTTTAAAAAAGTCTACGCACAGTGGGGAAAAAAATTGAAAAAGCTGTTCAACTCTCCAAAAGATAAACAAACTTTCTTGAGGCAATTTTTTTTAATGAAACGCATATTTTTTGTTTTTATCGTAAACTGCGATTGTTTACCCAAAAATATCTACAAATAAAGTGTTATTAATGTTTTGACAGAACGCGTGATATACGACAAATGATACGAAAAATAAAAAATGAATAAACAAAAGTAGTTAATCTAAAAAATATCCACAAATGTGTTATGATTTTTTTTATTGATAGGGCGCGTTGTTTTTGTTTTATTCGTAAAAATAAACATTTAAAAAATAACATTTGTGGAAAAACGACACATGATACGGAAAAAATGAATAGACAAAAGATGTTCCAAAAAATTCAAGAAATTTGTTATATATTATTTTTTGATAAGACGCTCAGCTTTTGTTTTAATCACAAAAAAAAAATTTAATAAAAAATCAACTTTTTTGCAAAAACGGCACAAGACACAATAATTTATTTAAAAATTGTTCACAAATAAAACAAAAAGTACACATCCTATCAAGAAGTGATTGATAAAGAATTTGTAGATCTTTGTTGGTATCACAATTTTTTTTTAATTTATCTTTTTTCGTATCCTGCATAGTTTTACAAAAAAAAACTACATTTTTGATTTTTCATTATTTTTTGAGCAATCAAAATTTGAATTTTCGATTTTTCAAAAAAATCCAAAAAGTTGTTGACTTTTTTTCTCATCGTGCAATTTTTGGCTTAAAATTTTGATTTTCGATTGATTTAAAACATTTTGAAAATGCTATAACTGTGAGAATATTCTTTTTATCGAAAAAAGTCCTTAGGATAAATTCTTCGTCTTTCTTAATACTATAAATATTCGTACATAGAATTTTCAAGTTCAGAAAAAAAGTGGTCTAACAAATTTTCAAAATGTGCTCACTTCATCGTTGTGGTTCAAAATTTGTTTATTTCGATGAAAATTTAACTAAGTTGTTAAGAAATAATTATTTTAGATAAAAATTTAATATTTAGTTTAAAATAATTTATCTACTCTATTTTTGTTACAAAATTAATCTTTTATGGTTCAAAAAATTGCATTTGATTAAAAATTCGTCTTTTTCATAGAAAAATAATTTTTACGGTTCAAAATTCATCTTTTTGGATACAAATTTTATTATGTGGTTAAAAATATTTAGAAAAAATGATTCTGGATTAAAAATAATTTATATTATTATTTTCCAATTGAAATTTGAACTATTCCATTTTTCTTTAAAACGATCTCTTTCATTTAAAATTTTTATATTTGGTTTAGGGTTCAACTATATTTTCATTTTTTTAAAGGTTTCATTTTTTAAGTTAAAGGTTCAACATTTTATTTAAATTTTTTAAAATAAGTTTCTTTAGCTACAAATTTAACTGTTCTATTTTTGGTTGCTAACTGATCTTTTTGGTACAAAAATAATCTTTGTGGATAAAAACTTTTTTTTTTTGCTCAAAACTGTATTATTTGGTCGAAAATAAGTTCAAAAATTATGAAAAAACTTAAGTTTGAATTATTCCATTTTTGTTTGGGAAAACGATCTTTTCTACTTAAAAATTTAACTGTTTGATGATTCAACTATTTTGTTAAACTTTTTCTCATTAATTGAATGCCACTGTTTTTTTTTAATTCAATTAAAAATATTTTTATTTGAAACATAAACTATTAGGACATTTTTCGTTTTTTTGCTTGAAAATTCAACTACTTGATTGAAAATTGAAGTATTTTGTTAAAAATTCTTTTTTTTGTAAAGCTTCATCCCTTTAGTTAAAAGTTCATCTCTATGGTTAAAGATGCCACTAATTTGTTGCAAATTCGTTGTTTTTTATTGCTGAAAATTAATATTTTTTAGTTTAAACTTTTTTTTAGTTCAAGATTCATCATTTCACCTGAAATTTCATCGTTGTGTTAAAAAATTTGTTTACTTCGATGAAAATTTAACAAAGTTGTGAAGAGTTAATTCTTTTAGATAAACATTTAACATTTAGTTTGAAATACGGGTTTTTCGAATTGAAAATCAATTTTTTTCACTAAAAAGTTAACTATTCTTTTTGTGCTTAAAAATTAATCTTTTATAGTTCAAAAAATTTCATTTGATTGAAAAATAATATTTTCGGCTTAAAATTCTTCTTTTTGAATACAAATTTTATTATGTGATAAAAACTTTTAGAAAAAATTCTTCTGGAATAATAATAATAATTTATACTATTGAACTATTCCATTTTTTGTTGAAAAACGATCTCTTTTATTTAAAAATTCATCTATTTGGTTCAGGGTTCAACTATGTTTTGTTAAAAATATCAAATGTTAGTATGTTTCAAGTTCAACTGAATTGTTAAGATTTCATTTCTTAAGTTAAATTTTCAACATGTTATTTAAATTTTTAAAAATAAATTTCTTCAACTACAAATTTAGCTGTTCTATTTTGGGTTGGAAACTGATCTTTTTGGTACAAAAATAATCTTTTTGGATAAAAACTTATTTTTTGCTCAAAACTGTATTATTTGGTCGAAAATAAGTTTAAAAATTATGAATAAACTTAAGTTTGAACTATTCCATTTTTGTTTGGAAATCGATTTGATGATTGAACTATTTTGTTAAAACTTTTTCTCATTAATTGAATGACACTGTTTTTTTTAATTCAATTAAAAAATATTTTTGTTCTAAATCTGATAAAATACTTGATTGAAAATTGAAGTATTTTGTTAAAAATTCTTTTTTTTGTAAAGCTTCATCCCTGTAATTAAAAGTTCACCTCTATGGTTAAAGATGCCACTAATTTGTTGCAAATTCGTTGTTTTTTATTGCTGAAAATTAATATTTTTTAGTTTA
>JAAAKG020145119.1:0-10958 GCA_010014905.2 Druon quercuslanigerum | reverse complement strand
TGTTTTTTGGTTTTGAAGTTTACCTGGTTCAAAAAATAATCTTTTTTGATTAAGAATTTAACCATTTTTTTGAAAGATTTTCTTTTTTTTGTAAATTCAAGTGCTTTTAATCTAAAATAAAAATCTTTCTGGATTGACTTATCAACTATTATATTTTTCATTGAGAATTCATCTTTTTTTAATAATCTTTTTGATAGAAAATTCTTTTGTTGAAAATTCGTTAAATAATTGAAGAATACATTTTTTGTTGAATTTTTGAATTGACATCTGAAATTTTTTAAAATTGTTTTTGAACTTTCCGGAAAAATAAGGTAAATTATTTTTGTTCTCGATTTCGAAACATCTCCAATATGTTTCAATAAAAATTAAAATCTGTCCTGATGAATTCGTCTCTTAATGATTTAAAATTAAAAATTTTCTTTATTTTAATTATGCAATTATTGTAGTAATTTGTTGAAATTTGTATTTTTTCTTATGGGATTGAAACATTAACTATTGCATTTTTTGTTAAGAGTCCATCTTTGTTTTTAAATTGCAACTAGACTTGATGAAAAGTTGAACGACTAGGTTAAAAATTAATTTTTTGGTCGAAGCTTCATCATTTAAGTTTAAAAAAAAATTTTATTTAAAATTAACCTTCTTGATAGAAAATTCACGAATTTGGTTGAAAATTTTTAACTTAATTGTAAAAAATTTGTCTGCCTTAGAAATTAGTTAATGTTTTTTTATTCAAAGTTTACCTGGTTTAAAAAAATATTTTTCAAATGAATAAAAATCTTTCTGGATTGAGATATCAACTATTACATTTTTCATTGAGAATTCATCTTTTTTTTTATAAATAATCTTTTTGATAGAAAATTCTTTTGTTAAAACTTCGATAAATAATTGAAGATTAAATTTTTTGTTAAATTTTTTATTGGACATCTGAAATGGTCAAAATTGTTTTTGAACTTTCTGGAAAAATAATTTAGCTTATTTTTCCGGAAAGTTCAAAAACAATTTTGAAAATTTCAGATGTCAATTCAAAAATTCAACAAAAAATTTATTCTTCAATTATTTAACGAATTTTCAACAAAAGAATTTTCTATCAAAAAGATTATTAAAAAAAAGATGAATTCTCAATGAAAAATATAATGGTTGATATGTCAATCCAGAAAGATTTTTATTTTAGATTAAAAGCACTTGAATTTACAAAAAAAAGAAAATCTTTAAAAAAAATGGTTAAATCCTTAATCAAAAAAGATTATTTTTTGAACCAGGTAAACTTTAAACCAAAAAACATTAACTGATTTCCAAGGCAGACGTATTTTTTATAAATAAGTTAACAAATTTTTAACCCGAAAGTACGAATTTTCCACAAAACAGTTAATTTTTTAACCAAATAGATGATTTTTAAACGAAATTCGTGAATTTTCTATCACGAAGATTAATTTTCAATTAATTAAATTTAAAATTAATTAAATTAAATTAAAATTAGTACAATAAATGCATAATTAAACTAAAGAATATTTTTAATTTTAAATGATTAAGAGAAGAATTTATCAGAAAAGATTTATCGAAACACGTTGCAATTTGAATAAGAATAGATGAAGTTTCTAATAAAAGTGATGAATTTTCAAACCAAATAGAAAATTTTGGAAATCTTTTCTAATGTTTTAAAATATTTCTAAATATTTACCTAAAGTTAATTTTTTTAAAATAAAGAGTCACTTTTAATATTCGCAAGAACCTACAGAAAATTTTAGTATTATATTAAAATCTTTCAAAGTCTTTACAAATAAGTTAAAAATTTTAAACCCAAAAATAGGCATTTTTAACAAAATAGTTAATTTTTAAATCAAATAGTTAAATTTTTAACTGAAGTTATGAATTTTCTACCAAGAAAGTTAATTTTCAACAAAAAAGACAAATTTCCAACCTAAGTGATGAAGCTTCAACTAAAAAAATTAATTTTTAACACAGTTGTACAACTTTTAACCAAGTATATTTGCAATTTCAAAAAAAAAAGATTGTCTCTTAACATAAAATGCAATAATTCATATTTGAATCCCATAAGATTTTTATTTTAAATATAAAACGGGGAATTCATAGAAAAATAGGAATTCAACAAATTAGTACAATAAATGCATAATTAAACGAAAGAATATTTTGAATTTTAAATCACTAAGAGACGAATTCATCAGAAAAGATTTTAATTTTTATTGAAACGGATTGAAATTTTAATAAAAATAGATGAGGTTTCTTCCAAAAGAAATGAATTTTCTATTCAAACAGAAATTTTTTGAAATCTTCTCTAATATTTTTAAATATTTCTAAATATTTACTTAAAGTTAATTTTTTGAAACAAAGAGTCACTTTTAAAATTCGCAGGAACCTACAGAAAATTTTAGTATTATCTTAGAATCTTTCAAAGTCTTCACAAATAAGTTAAAAAATTTTAATCCAAAAATAGGAATTTTTAACAACACAGTTAATTTTTAAACCAAATAATTAAATTCTAAACTAAATTTATGAATTTTCTCTGAAAAAGGTTCATTTTTAACAAAAAAGACAAATTTTCAACTTAAATAATAAAACTTCAACTAAAAAATGAATTTTTAACAGAGTCGTTCAATTTTTAATCAAGTATATTTGCAATTTCAAAACAAAGATGGACTCTTAAATTAAACAAAAAATGCAATAGTTACTCATTAAAAATTATTCTGTTTTGGTTTAAAGCAATTTCGGTTTAATATTGACCTTTTTGGTTGAAAATTCATTTGGTTGGTTAAAAATTTAACTATTAAATTAAAAATTGCTTTATAAATTCAAGCATTTCGTTGAAAATTTAGGTATTTGTTAGAAATTACTGTTTTTTGGTTTAAGCTTTTCTTAGTCTTTAACTGAAAATTCTAATATTTCATTTTTCATGGAAAATTTATGTTTTTTGATAGAAATTTAATCTTTTTGGTCGAAAATTCATCTTTTTTATTGAAAATTTAACTACTTTATTAAAAATTTATTTACTTTTGTTAAAAATTAATTTTTTACCGAAAATTTAACTATCTTAGTTTAAATTAAAAATATATCTTTTTTGTGAGAAAATTCAAATCTGTTGTTGAAAATTCGTCCTTTTTGTAGAGAAGAAACCTTATCAGTTTGGTTTAAAATTAAACTATTTTGTTGAAAATTAGTTTTTTTTTCCATTAAAATTTAACTTTATAAATTTGAAGTTTTAATATTCCATGTGTGCTAGAAATTTGAGAATTTTTGTTGAAAATTCAACAAGCCTTGAAGCCTTTCAAAATTCCTAAAAAGCTTTAAAATTTTTGATTTGAAATTTTCCAAAATCTACACTTTTGTCCAAAATAAAATTATTTTCGTATCCTTTCAAAACTTCTAAATATTTCTTAAACAATTTGTAATTTTAATATGAATCCACGGAATCAGATTTAATGCTCTGAAGAGAAGAATTAATTAATTTTATAAATGTTTGAAAACTATATAATTTTTAACAATTTTAAGTTAGAAATATTCAGAATATAACATTTGTAATCTTAGTTCAAACTAAACATTTTTTTAAATAGATATTAAAATATCTTTATTTTAAGCTATTTCAAATTAATAATTGTTTAATTGTTATTTGTGCATAAAAATTCGCTACTTTTGCGCTAATTTCAAATCTTCAGTTTCAAATTGTTTAGTTTTAGTATTCAAATAATAATTGCTCGGACGAAAACTTTGGAAAATTTCTAAATATTAATGAAAATCAGTACTCGGGAATTTTTTGGGTCCCTAATTGCAAATCCTTGTCAGATTTTCAAAAATCTTAAACCATAAGAAAAAAAGACGTTTTTGTTAATTTTATTCAGAATCTTAAATATTAGTTAGATCGAGTTCAAATTCAACATTTTTTATCATCGGATTTCGAAAAGCCTCATAAGTACAAAAATTGGGTTTTGCGAGTTTTTGGCGCTAATGATTCTTTTTAAATAAAAATTAAATTACTATGCGTAAATTATTACTTTTTATTAATAACTTGGCTTTTAGACAAATGTTATAAAAAATGTATAATTGTTTATAGCAATATATTTTTTTAATTTCCATCTATTAATCCACTTTTTAATTAGAATGAGATAATAATTATTTCTAGTTAACAACTATAATTCTTTAAACCATTTATAATTTTTTTAAATTATATTTTATTTTTAAATAATTTTCTGGTAGCGACAAATAATAAATATTAATATTAATTTAAACAAAAAGGGAAATAAATCGTTTAAAAAGCGATTCTGTGTATTTTCTATTTATTATTTTTTTATGACTTAAAATTTAAAGTAAAGGTAAACATTTAATAATCAACTGTTTAAACAATTATTTGCTTATTCCTTAACTAAATCTCTAGAAAAAATCATAAAATGCTAATTCTGAAAAAAATTAAATTGAATCATATTTGTCATATCATTTTGAAAAATAAATTCAGATACTCATTTCGCAACATGAAAAACATTTAAAGAAATTATGTAATTGAATTGAAATTTGCTTCATTCTCTGTTTTAATTTAAACTTTCATTTTTGACAAACTGATTTATTAATAACCTTTTTAATTAACCCTAGAAAAAAATAAAATACCTGTACATATAATTTTAAAAATTAAACTTAGATAATCATTTCACAAAATCACATATATTTAAATAAATTATATAACTGCAATAGAGATATTGTAAATATAAATACACTTATATTGCAGAAAACTAAGGCAAAAATTTAATAAACTTAAAGTCAATAATCAATTTACGAATAAATAAGAATTCAATCTTTATTTGAAGTATGATGTTGCAAAAGAGATTAATCGGCTAATACTTAATTGATTAGTTAAAAACATACAACTAAATAAATTTTTTTTATTAGAACATTCAAATCATTGTTACGTAATTTTTTAAATATGTTGGAAAGTTTATTCGTAAAAATTCGATTTATTAATAATCTTTGAAACTAATTCCAGAAAAAACTAAACATACGTACGCATAATTTTGAAAGTTGAATTCAGATACTCATTTCACAACGGAAATATTCAAAAAAATTATAAAATTGAAAGAGGTGATTTAAATAATCATGTTCACTGCCAATTGAGGTTTGCATAGATTGTTTTATGTAATTATAGGTTTTATTGATTTGCATAGACTTTCCAAGTTTTCCTATAAATAAGAACTAGTATCCTTCATAGAAATAATGGTAATGGCAAGTTTTTACGCGTAGGGTACCATCTTGATTTAAAATTAAAATCTAAATGAGTAAAAAAGTAAATTCTCAAGTTTATCGATCACAGATAATTATTTCGATTTATTTATTTTTGCTAATACTTTCAATAATAGCTCTAACTATCCGGATCTATTTAACAATACGTATGATACGCAATAATGAATGAAAATTGTAATTCAGCTTAATGCGTAAAATTTATTTCATCAATTTTCATCAATTTATTTAAAGTATGTAGGTTTGTGGCGCTATAAAGTACAGTTTATGTTTTTTTTAAATGTTATCAGGTCCTAATATACGTGAAATGTATTTAATTATTTTTTCTCAACTGATTTAAAGTGTAACTTTTCACAAATGTAATTTTTGTTTAAATTTCAATTTTTCGTATTATTACATTACTTAACTAAATTATTTAAAAGTTCCAATAAAAATAACTATGTATTTTTAAAAAGGTTTGTGATTTTGGAATTAGTTTAAAAGCTCATTAAGAAATCGACTTTTCAGAAATGAATGTTTAAATTTTGAAAAAATTATGGTTACATATTTACATTTTTAAATTGAAATAAGAGTTTATTACCTGAATTGTTTTGTTCACAATATTTAATTATATAAAGTTTGTAAATTATGGAAAGATGTTACTTAATGGTTATGTTATCAAATATTGACTATAATTTGTATCATTAATGTGCATTAATATTTAAAATACCTATATTAAAAAAATAAAATTCTTTCAATGTTTATGATGCGAAATGAGTATCTGAATTCAAACTTTTAAATAATATTTACAAACGTTTTTTTCTGAAATTAGTTTAAAAGGTTATTGATAAATCTATTTTTTTTAATTAATTATTTTGTTTCTAATATTAAATTACATAAAGATTGTCAATTTTTGAGTATTGTTGGATTCCAATTATTTTTATCCTGGGAATGATAAATAAAAATTGTTTGTTAGACGCGGTAGAATTTTAGTTTTTTTTTTTTTAAATGAGTAAAATGAAATGATTATTTATTTAAGGGTTATGCAGTTAAATATCGGCTATAATTTGCGTATTTTTTGTGTATTTATGTTAAAAATACCTCTACTAGAATTATAAATTTTGTTTAAATGTTATCAAATTTCAGAAATGAAAGTTTAAATTTTGGAGACATTTAGGGTAAAAATGATTTGATTTGTTGAATGAAAACAATTCTTTATTGCTTTTCATCTTGTGAACTAAATAATTAATTATAACCTGAAATATTTTGTTCACAATATTAAATGACATAAAGGTTGTGAACAGAGAAAAGATGTTGAATTCCAAATTTTTTTTTACTTCCGGGAATAATATATAAAATAATTTTGTTGGAGAAGGTTGCATTTTATTTTTTTCCCAGTAAGTGACATAAATTGATTATTTACTCAAAGCTAATGTACCTTAATTTTGGCTATAACTTGTTTGATAAATATGCATTTATGTTTCAAATACCTCTATTAGAATTATGACATTAAAAAAATGTTTGTGATGTTGTGAAATGAGTACCTGAATTCAATTTTTAGAGCAAAATATCATTTTTTAAAATGAAATTAGTTCAAAAAGTTACTAATAAATCGAATTAACAGAAGTAAAAGTTTAAATTTTAAAAAATTGTAGTAAAAATGATTTTAATGAAAATAATTGTTTATTGCTTTGTATGTCATAATAGTGAAGTAATTATTCAATTATTACCTGCATTGTTTTCTTCAAATTAATAATTTGCATAAAGGTTGTATATTATGGAAAGACGTTGGATTCCAAATTTTTTTACGTCCGAGAATAATAATTTAAAAATTTGTTGAAGAAGGTTGGATTTTATTTTTGTTTTCCAATTAAGTAACATAAATTAATTATTTACTTGAAGCTTACGTGGTTAAATATTATTTATAATTTTTATAATAAAGGTTTATTTATGTTTAAAATACCTCTATTGCAATTAATTTTTTTTTTTTTAATTTTTGTGATGTGATGTTGAGAAATGAGTATAGCAACGGACATAATTCTCAGTCTAGTAAAAAAATTGTAAAAATACACGTCTCTATTTTTTCTTCTTATCTGCACAATACATTTTTATCAGGGAAGGTTGAATTTTAATTTTTCCAATTAATTCATATTAATTAATTATTTACTTAAAGTTTAGGTACTTAAATATTGTCTATAATTTTTATATTTAATGTCTGTTTATGTTTAAAATACCTCTATCGTAATTCAAATTTTTAAAAAAAATTTTGAGAAGTGATGTTGAGAAATGAGTATAGAACCGAACAGAATTGTCAGTCTACTAAAAAAAATCGTATTAAAACACGTCTCTTTTTTTCTGCTTATCTGCGCAATACATTTTTATCAGGGAAGGTTGAATTTTAATTTTTCCAATTAATTAATATTAATTAATTATTTACTTAAAGTTTAGGTACTTAAATATTGTCTATAATTTTTATATTTAATGTCGGTTTATGTTTAAAATACCTCTATCGCAATTCAAAATTTTTTAAAAATGTTTGTAAAGTGATGTTGAGAAATGAGTATAGCACCGGACAGAATTGTCAATCTACTAATAAAAATCGTAATAAAACACGTCTCTATTTTTTCTGTTTATTTGCGCAATACATTTTTATCAGGGAAGGTTGAATTTTAATTTTTCCAATTAATTAATATTAATTAATTATTTACTTAAAGTTTAGGTACTTAAATATTGTTTATAATTTTTATATTTAATGTTTGTTTATGTTTAAAATACGTCTATTGCAATTAAAACTTTTTTTTGAAATGTTTGTGATGTGATGTTGAGAAATGAGTATAGCACCGGACAGAATTGTCAGTCTACTAATAAAAATCGTAATAAAACACGTCTCTATTTGTTTCTGTTTTTTTCGCAATACATTTTTATCAGGGAAGGTTGAATTTTAATTTTTCCAATTAATTAATATTAATTAATTATTTACCTAAAGTTTTGGTACTTAAATATTATCTATAATTTTTATATTTAAAGTTTGATTATGTTTAAAAGACCTCTATCGCAATTCAAATTTTTTAAAAATTTGTTGTAAAGTGATGTTGAGAAATGAGTATAGCACCGGACAGAATTGTCAGTCTACTAAAAAAATCGTAATAAAACACGTCTCTATTTTTTCTGTTTATTTGCGCAATACACTTTTATCAGGGAAAGTTCAATTTTAATTTTTCCAATTAATTAATATTAATTAATTATTTGCTTAAAGCTGACGTAGTTAAATATTGTCTGCAATTTGTATAATAAGGGTTGATTCATGTTTAAAATACCTCTCGCAATTCAAACTTTTTTTTTAAATTTTTGTGATGTGATGTTGAGAAATGAGTATAGCACCGGACAGAATTGTCAGTCTACTAAAAAAATCATAATAATATACGTCTCTATTTTTTATGCTTATCTGCGCAATACATTTTTATTAGGGAAGGGTGAATTTTAATTTTTTTCCAAATAATTAAAATAAATAAATAATTTACTTAAAGCTTGCATAGCTAAATATTGTCTATAATTTTTATAACAAATGTTTTTTTTATGCTTAAAATACCTCTATTACAATTAAAACTTTTTTTTTAAATGTTTGTGATTTGATGTTGAGAAATGAGTATAGCACTGAACAGAATTGTCAGTCTACTAATAAAAATCGTAATAAAACAAGTCTCTATTTTTTTCTGCTTATCTGAGCAATAAATAATAGATACTATGATAGTTTATTAGTGAAATAAAAGTAATTTGCCTTCATGGAGTTTCGAACTTGAAGTATTTTCCGTAGCCATGGGCGAGAATTAACACGTCATACAAATGTCACGTCGGGTCAGGATTAAGTTTAATTAGACACGCGACTATGAACCCATTAAAAGTAGACTATTGACGAGAAATTTTCAGAGTGGATTTCCTTGCAGCAGAGTCGAGGACGTATTTTTTAAATCAAGAAAGCAAGTATCTCTTCTGCTTTGTTATTGGTCTTTAAAGAGAAAAATCGACGAAGGTTCTTTTCATTTTGATCTCTTACATCTTTGCCCTCACGGCCAGATTAACACGATCTGGATCTGGAACTTTCAGGTTTATGATAAACAACCTTCCAGGCAGGAAAAATTGCATTTATGGAACACGTGGTTTAACAATTCTGAAGGGAAATAGACTAGCAGGCCTCGGACTATTTAAAAAAAATGACACTATAGACACAATTTGCGAATTTATTTACTTTTATTTGAAAAATATTTTTTAACAAACCGTCTAAAGTTCTTAGACTAATAATTGAATTTTCAAAGAAAAACGATTCATTCTCAATTGCTGTATTATTAAAAAAAGCGACAAATTTTCAGAAAAATAGTTGAATCCTCAACCAAAACAAATTATTTTTTACACCAAAGAGTTAAATTTTGAAAGAAGAATATGAGAATTCTACAAAACAGTTGAATTTAAAAAAAATATGTTTTTCCAATACAAAATATTAATATTGTATAAAAAAGATTCTCAACAAAGTGCAGACATTTTTAACCAATAAGTTAAAATTTCAATCAGAAAGATTAATTTTTGACGAAAAAAAACGAATTTTTAACAATTTTCATAAATTTTCCACTAAATAGTTTAAACAATGGATGAAATGTTAGTTTAAACTTTATTTAAATAATTTTTAGTTTATATATTAAACGTTTCTAAATTTTTTTAACCATATAGTGGAATTTTGTTAAACTAAAAAGATGAGTGTTTAGCCAAAAATTGAGGAGTTAAATTTTCAGTGAAAAAATTAATTTTATAAAAAACCTTTTAATTTTGTATCAAATATTTGAATTTTGTACGAAATAGTTAAACTTTGTACCACATTGTTAAATTTGCAAGACAGCAGAAAAAACGAGTTTTCTGCAAACAGTGAATTTTCAGCAAAATATTTAACTAAAGAGATGTATCTTCAAAAAAAAAAAAGAATCAAAGTGTTGAATTTTCAAATTAAAAACATGAATTATCAACGAAAAATGTAACATTTTCAGTTCATAAAAAAAAAATTTGTAAGTGAAAAAGCAAATTTTTAAATAAAATTATGCATCGTTAACAATAAAAAAAAAACAAATTTTAAGAAAGTAATTTAACTTTTCACTAAGGAGTTGAATTATGAATTTTCTACAAAAAAGGACGAATTTTGATCAAATTACAAACATTTTCAACTAACTAGTTCGAGCAATAAATGTGTTATTAGTTTAAATTTTACTCGATTGATTTTTAGTTCATATCTTTTATTTAGATTTTCAAGCAAAAAAACGAATTTTTAACTAAAATTATGCATTAATAACAATAAATGAAATTTTCAGAAAATAGTTTAAATTTAAACCACTGAGCTTAATTCTTAACCTAACCAGATGAATTTTCAAACAGAAAATATTATATTTCAACATAAAAGTTTAAATTTTAACCAACCATTTCAATTTTTAACAAAATAATTAAATTTTAAATTGAAGAAAATTTTAATAAAAAACAACTAATTTTTAACTAAAATTATGCATCTTTAACAAAAAAACAATAAATTTTAAGAAAGTAGTATAACTTTTAGCCAAGAAGTTGATTTTTCAAACCGATAATATGAATATTCAACCCGGAAATATGAATTTTTAATCTAATTAAAAAAAGGATTTTTTAAATATAATAATAAATGTTCAAAGAAAAAAAAAGAAGTTTCATGAAAATATTTTAACATTCAATCAAAG
>JAAAKG020145118.1:0-10958 GCA_010014905.2 Druon quercuslanigerum | reverse complement strand
GGAGGTGTGTTAAGGAATAGGAAGAGGGTGAATGAAAAATGTAAACCCTTAGGGGACACATTAGAAGCTTCCACTATCTTATCTTGGACTCATACTAGAATTTTTCGATTTTTTCATAAATTTTCAACTTTTTTTTACTTTTCGCTTAAGGGGAGGTAATAATTATTCACAGTTAACAAAAATAATAGTTTGAACATTTTCTTATTGTTTATAATTAATTTATCTGGGAGTAAGACTAGAAAAAGGCGACTTTTTCTAAATATTTTAACCTTTTACCCACTTTTCAATTAAAATAAAGTAAGAAATTTTTAATTTTAACAAAGATAATTTTTTAAACAATTTATATTTGTTTTTTTAAAAGTATCTTATTTCAAAGTTATGCTAGAAGGTTGCTGTTTTTTGTAAAATGTACAAGATTTTGTCGACTTTTAAATTAGAATAAGTTAATAATTAATTAAACTTAACAAATATTAATTGTAATTTTTCTTTAACGATTTATTATTATTTATAGCACCATTGTCTAAGAATGATGCTAGAAAGTTGCGGTTTTGTCGTTTCAACATTTCATCATTGTTTATAAATATATTCTTTAAATTTATCCAACTTTTTTTTACCTTTTGCTTAGAGCGAGATAATAATTGATCAATGTTCAAAAACTTAATAGTTTTAACAATGTATTATTGTTCATAACTAACTTCTCTTAAAGTAATGCTAGAAAGATTTTCCCAAAAATTGCAACTTTTTCTCAACTTCTCATTCAGAATGATATACAATGCATGTTAACAAAATATTTCTTTAAACAATTTATTATTGCTCATACCTATCTTTTCTTAGAGTAATGCTAGAAATTTGAATTTTTTCCAAGTTATAAAATATCCAAGTTTCGTATTTGAAATCTCATTGAACTATCAGAATCATTAGCCAGCGATGTTTAAAATAAAAAAAGAGTTGAAAAAATGCACTCACACCTTTGTGGTTTTTGATCAATATTTGGATAAAGCAATAAGGCTCTTCTTAAAGATTCGATCAGGCGAGATGTTCTTCGGTATGTGACACGGTAGGACCCGAGACGGTATTCATTGCCTAGCGGAAACGCTTGGAAGGGCAACTTCCGGCCACGTGGCTGCTGCAAGAGCGAACCAATGGTAAGCCAAGCCAGAATTAAAGAAACGACGGAACCGAGTTTAGATCGAAGAAAAAAGCAAGGTATCCGTATCTCGTGGCACGCGCCACGGGAAGAGAATTATTCAAATAAAATTCACGAATGGGCCAGCTGCCAGTGCTCCAAGCCAAACTCGATTTCGAGGGAGTGGCTGGCTGCATTCTACCATGCGTGGCACATACGGCCTTTTTATGTCACTACGGTTCATTCACCACTCACAATGTTTGACCGTTTACGAAACTTCCTATTTCATAATCATTTCATTCCCTCCTTTTACCTAATATTTTTCAATCAATTCCAGCAGAAATTTATTTTTAAATCCTACACATTGTCAGGAAGGGCATGGTGGACTACTTTTTGGCCCCTCACATGTATGCAATTCAATGGTAATGATTGGCCAACTTAATTTTTAGCTTATGACGCAGTAAGTTATACGCAATGGTGTAATAAAATTCAGATGCAACAGCATTACTCGACTAAAAACAAATTTTATCTTGATTTCCCCAGTAATAGTGTCCATCGATTATATGTATATAGAAAAATACTTCTTTTTGTTTACTGCTGACATTCGCCAAACTAATTTCATGTTTGCCCAGGATGCAACACGTGGAGGTCGTCAGTCAGATTATCATCCCTTACTTCATTTACACTATATACAACAATATATACACTGCATTTATAACTTAACAAAACATATATACACTATATACACACACGATACCCAATAATTTACATATATACACTTCATATGCACAATACATATGTATATTATTTTGAAGCTGCGTATTAGTCATCGTCACTGTTTTCTTCGATGACAGAATGAATATTATGTATATAATAATGTATATAGTGTATATATGTTTTGTTAAGTTAATAATACAGTATGTATATAGTTGGATATAGTGTCAAAAAATTAAGGGATGATAATCTGACTTTCTATATACTTATAATCAATAAACACTATGACTGGGGAATTCACAATAAAATTTGTTTTCAGTCGAATAATGCTTTTGCATTTTAATTTTATTACACCATTGTGTATAACATACTGCATCATAAGCTAAAAATTAAGTTAGCCTCTCATTCTCATTGAATTGCATACATATGAGGCGCCAAAAAGTAGTTTTTATTTTTTTTAACTATGAAGTAATGCTTTGATCATTTCCGCAAAAATATATATCAATGCCTTAAATTTGAGCATGATATAGAAGAAAAATTGTTGGTGTTCCAGAAGTACTTCCTTTTAAATGAATTACTTAAAAATTTTAATAATTTTTTTATCCTCTTGTAATCAATAGAATTGGTTATTGAATTTTTGTCGGAACTCCCTCAGTACCCTCTATAACATATATTTTGACCATCATGATCGGTCAATTGGACAATTCTGTTTAATAATTTATATATAAATAATTTTTTATAAAACAGTTAGATAAATTTTATTTACATTTAATATTTCAGTTTCCAAATTAATGGAATTTTCAATGAATTGAACCGCTGGCGAGCTAAAGGGGATTCGCTCGAAACGCTGTCGTTTAAGTTGGCCCCTGGGTCATATTTTTTTCAGGTCGAATTTTAATTTTTCAATAACATATCCCATTATGAAATTTTATTGCGCATATTTTTAGTCTTATAAAGAAATATTATAACTTTATTAGTTTTCGAAATAATCAAGAAAAATACGAATTTTTTCGTGTTTAACTCGCCATAAGCTCTACATTAATAGGAATTTTGTATTAAAAATTTCAAAAAATATGTGCATCACATAACGAAAATAACGGTTTTATAGAATTTTAATTATTCGCCATTAAAAATTTACAATGATTTTTTTAAATTAGCGGTCACCTAAAATTTTTTTAGGATTTAAGAAAGTTTTCTGAAAAATATCAGGCAATTATGTTTTAGTTTTAAAGTGACAATTAATTTAAGACCTCAGCGTAGAACTTATGACGAGTTCAACAGAAAAAATTCGTATTTTGCGATTGCAGAAAAAAGTAATATTTTCTTCATTATTTCGAAAACTAATAAAGTTATCACGTTTACTTATATCACTAAAAATATGCGCAATTAAATTTTCTAATAGGCTATGTTATTGAAAAATTAAAATTCGACCTGAAAAAATATGACCCAGGGGCCAACTAAAACGACGACCTTTCGAGCGCCAACGATTTAATTTATTTATGAAAATTGTTTCTAATATTCTTCTTTTTTGAATATTTTTTTCACAAGCTAAAATTTTCATATTATCAATCTCAAAATTAAAATAGTGATCGAATTGCCATGCATGTTCTGACAAATCAGTATTCTTATTATTTTCATATTTTTCAAAAAAATTCACAATCCTGTTTGTGCTCATAAATACGAGTCTTTATCCTATCCATCTCATCAATATAAAGTTAAAATATAAAAGCTTATTGCAACATTTACAAATTATCATATATACTAAATTATATAAGTTTTCTTTGTTATCTTTGTCTTTATTTAAAAAAAAAATTTATTAAGTGTGTGGTTGTTTGTGAAATACACATTATTATTATATTTTTAAACCACTTCTAAAACGCTCAGAACTTGTTTCAAAAATGTATTATTACAAGAAAAAACTGTGTTATTTAATACTGTTCCAGTAGCAATAATAAATTATTTTTGGTTTTTTTGACTCTTGGTAAAGCATATGCTTTAGAAATAAGACTGTGCTTTGTTTTTAATTTTGGTGTCATGCAACCATTAATGAACAACAAGACTAGTTTTGATATTTGTGTATAAAATGTCATTTTTTAATAGATTTTCAACTGTTGTTATGTAATAATTTCGATTTGAAGCTACTGTTATATTATTTTTCAATGAGTCAAAGAATAAAATCTTTTAGAGATTCTGGGAGTGGCCAAGACCATCATCTTGTACGTTGTACACTGAAAGAAAAAAAATTTGTTTGATAAATTAAATTATTTTAAAATTTACACAATTAAATTTTTTTCCTGAGCTAGAATTTTTAAATGTGTAAAATCAAAATCATATCCTGTCTCAATTCTGTGTCTTTCAAGAGCAATCATATGATCTAAATTAAAATTTCGGTGTGTATGCTCTTTGATTCTGGGTGTACTGTGTGTCCAGCATAACAGCCTTCACAGTTTAAACAATTAAATTTGTAGACCATATTTTTTTTTTGAAAAATGTCTAAACTATATTTTGGAGACGTGAACGATTTTGAATCGGATTTTATTTGCCTGAAAATTACTATAATGTCATTCTGTCGTAAATTACAAACAATGTTATCAGTAATACCAAAAAGTTTAGGGGGTAGCCGCTATCAATTAAAGTTTTTTCTACTAGTTTAATATTTTGGGATAAAAAATGTAGGTATCTACCAGACCATGTCTGTTTGTAAAACCAATTAGTAAGAAGCTTTCCATTATTATTTCTGCTGATCGAAACATCTAAAAAGTTAAGACTGTAATTCTGTTCAGTTTCATAAGTGAATTTAAAGGTTTGAGTCGAAAGAATTAAAAATTTCTAAAGCTTGATCTAATTTAGAATCTGGAATTATCATAAAGATGTCATCTATGTATCTTTTATAAAAAGGAACTTCAAAATTTAACTTTGACAGGCAGTCAGTTTCAAGAGCATTTATGACAATGTCCGCTACAGCAGATAAGAGCGGAGATGCCATGGCTACTCCTTCCATTTGTTTAAAATTTTTATGGTTAAATTTAAAGTATGTGGATCTTAAGGAAAACTCGAAAGCATTTAAGAATTCATCTCTTTGTATAATAGAGTAAGGAGCAATTTCGTTCCATTTGTTTTTGATTCATTGTAGAGCTAGATTAATAGGGATAGATGGAAATAAATTTACCACATCCAGAGATATAAGAGAGTGTTGATTAATAACTTTCAATATATTTCAATATTATATTTCAATACTTCAATAACCAAATTCTGATTTTTCTGTGATAATTCTGTGACAACTAATAATTCTGAGAAGGTTTCCAAATTTGTTAATTTTAGGTAATCCATATGCTCTAGGAATGACAGTAGCATTTGCTTTGAGATCTTTAGCTTCTTGTGTTTAGCTTTACGATCCCATTTGTTAATTAAACTATTGTTAGATTTTTCCGAGGTAGCAGTGTATTTGAAATTCACTTCTCTGAATTAGGATTGGTCTGATAAAAGTAACATCATTTTTTCTATCTATTCTGATTTTTTCATTGCAACTGTGGTATTTCCTTTGTCAGCTTTGATAAAGATTAAATCTGGGTTTTCTTTAATAAATGTTATAGCTATGATATCATGTGAAGGAAAATGTTTTTTGTTGAAAGAATTGTATGCAAAGCCTGGTCCCAAAGAGACAATTTGGATTACTTCTTTAGGAATATAATTTTAAAAGTGATTCAAGTTGGCGACGTTTCGGATTTGAATCGTCACTTTCAAAATTTTGTTTTTTATTTCATGGACCTTCTAAAGCAGAAACTATACATTATATGTAATTAAGTTATTACAAAAGAACATAATTTTGTCATGAGCCAAATTATATAAATTCAGCTAATTGTTAGAATTGAAACATTTTTCATACACATCATTTGAAAAGCGTCCTTTTTTAAGAAAAACGCAGAAGAATTTTAAATTTGAAGCCTCAAAAACATAACAGTAACATAACAGTAGCTGCAAATCGAAATAATTACAGAACCAGTCTTGTTCCAAATTATTCCAATGTAATGATATTGCAATCAGGTAGGAAAAGAAAAGGTTCATAAATGGTTGCATGGCTCACAAATTAAAAACAAATAACTGTTTTGTTTCTAAAGCATATGCTTTGCCAAAAGTTCACAAAACAGATTTAAAATGGCGTTTTAATAATTAATCAAAATACATTGCAAATTGCTTAAAACCAATTTCTGGTATAACTCAAGCTATTGTAAGGAATAGTTAAGAATTAAAAGAAGAGCTTAAAAATGGCAAAGTTCCGGATTCACATTCTGTTGTTTTACTGGATGCAGTATCAATGTTTGATAATATTCCAATGGACCTTGCATTAGATTGTATCGAAAAAAAATAAATTTAAACCATAATTTAACAAAAATCACGAAAAATGAATTTATTATTGCTACTAGAAAAGTATTAAATAACACAGTTTTTTCTTTAATTAATAAATTTTTGAAACAAGTTTTAGGTTGTCCTATGGGCTTCCCATTATCCCCTATTGTATCAAATTTAATAATGGAAAATTCAGAAAGAAGGGCTTTTGATAGTTTAACTTTTACTCTTATCCTTTACAGAACATATGTGGATGATATCCTAGTTATTGTTCCTACTGAAAAAATAGATGAATTCATTAAGCCTTTCAACAACATGGAAAATTTAAATAAGTTCACGATTGAAAAAAAGAGAATAACTCTACTGCTTATCTACATGTATTAATTATTAAAACTTCAGAAGGTAATTTAATAACAAATTGGTATAAAAAAGTGCCTTGGTCAGCATGTTATTTGAATTATAATTCTTATCATTTACTTTCTGAAAAAGTTGGTCTAATTAAAGGTCTTATTGATAGATGTGTTAAACTAAGTAATATTAAATTCAGCCAAGAAAATTTAAATCAACTAAAAATTACTCTTTTACAAAATAATGACACACTCCAATTAGTATACAAAATCATTGAAGAAAGAAACCATGAAATTTATAATAATCCATCTAAAAATAAAAGATGGATTGAAACTTACAATTAATATGATCTAAAGGTTTCATTTCCATATATTGAAGGTCTTTCTGAGCGTCTTAGAAGTGGTTTAAAAACATATAATAATAATGTGTATTTCATAAGCAACCACAAATTTAATAAATTTTCTTTGTTTAAAAATAAAGACAAAGATAACAAAGAAAACTTATCTGGTTTAGTATATATGATAAATTGTAAATTTTGCAATAAGATTTATGTTAGTAAGATGGGAGGTTGGTACATCACGCACTTTTTAACTGGTTTGGTTAATTTAAATATTGTCTTAAAAATCTTTGATTTTTTGTTAAAAATAAATTTTTAACTGAAAATTTAACTATTTCGTTCAGTAAAAATTTGTTTTTTTGTTATATTCTCATCCTAATGAGATCCGTTCCGTTTGAGATTCGTCAATCCGTTGAAAGACTGTGTTGTCAAATTTCGCACAATTCTAACACTGTCTCAACCATAAATGATGCGTATGTAAAAAGGCACATGTTTCTTATTCTATCGTATGCAATTATACTAAAGTACGATGACTCCTTAACATCTGAATATGCAAATAAGTTGTGTTGCAGAAAGTGTAAATAAATTACGCCAAGAGCGAAGGAAATGAAGCTTCGCGGATTTTTATGGATACATCTGAAACGTTAGAGCAGGTTCACGGTTCACGTTCATCCGCTCATTTGCATTAATTATGGGCCACCTTATGGGAGCAGCTTATACTTTCAGGTACAGGAGCACACATGTCGCACCCAGCCAAGAATAAATGTTCTCTTTTCGAGAACACACTATCGCTTATATCAATCTTGCCAAGTGAGCAATGCATACGATTAGCCAGTGGAAAGTTCAGTATTTCAGCAACCAGCCAGCCGGGGCTGGCGGGGGTGGACAATGCCCAGTGGGCTTTGCTCTCTCATACATATGCATATACGCATGCGAATTTCACACATACAAAACACCGGCCGGATATAACCACCTGCCTATCACTTCCACTTTTACGACCGTTCCTGTAACTTCGTGTGAAACACCCTCTAAATTCTCGCCGGGTCAGAGAAAAATTTATTGCCCGGAGAGAAATTCAAATCGATTGAGCTCAAACGAGCCAAATTGCTACCAAAACGGAAGCTTCACTCTAAGTTTAGGGACGAAAATCGAAAAATCTTTCAATTTTTGGAACAGACAACTTTTTTTCGATAAATTAAGCATAAATTAAGTAACCTTTCTTTTAATTTTGAAGCGCGTAATCTCCTTTCTTAAGATCTGTAATTATTTACCCGGACTAATTTTTTCTTTTTTTTTTAGAGAGAGAAAATGTGAAAGATAAAATGCGGATTACATGTTTGAAAAGAAAAGTTAAACATATTTAAATATTTAAATCTTGTTGAATATATACAAGTACATTTTTATTATGAATTCAAAGGGACTTTAAAACTGTGTTTTTTGGATTTTTAATTCTCCGCTCTATTTAGTACTAATCTTCGCCGCTGCGAGCGGTAGTGTCGATCTTTTTTAACCTCAATTTCAATCTGACTCAGCCGAAACAAATAATATTGAAATAACAGAGGAACAATTAAATATTTGTGAAGTAAAGCCCATTCCTATGGTCAGTGTAATACAGTTAAGTTAATTCGATTGCGTGAGCATACGAGTACAAGAATCTTTGATTGAGAATGTCTAATTTTTATACTTTTTGTGTAAAATACTTGAAAACGAGAGTTAGAGTTCTAGCATTGTAAATTAGAAGTACTTCCCATCTATAGCCATAGTTCTATATTTTAAATAAAAATTTGGAAATTTGCAAACCGGGAAAAATATGAAATTCTTTTTTTTAAGTAACATGGAAAAATTGAACTTTGAGGTTAGGACTTGTATCGCACACTTATTCAATAAAATTTTCAGTAAATTTAACAAAATTAAATATAACATTGACTCTTGAGCTATCTAGACGTTATTCTATTTAAAAGAGAAAAATAAAATGGTGTTTTAAATCCGGGAAAGAAAGATTTTTTAATTAAGAGAAAAAAAATGTCCAAAATGTTGAATTTTTAAGCCTAAAGACAAATTTCCTTAACAAAAGATGAGTTTTCAACAAAAAAAATTAATTTTAAGCTTAGTTAAAAAAATAATTTTCAACTAAAAAAAAGGATTTTTCAAGAAAATAGTTAAATTTTTAGTAAAAAATTAACTTTGACCAAATTAAATAAATTTTCAACGAAATAGTTCATTTTTCAACCAACCAGATAAATTTTTAGGAAAAAGTAGATTAGTTAAATTTTAAATAAATGTTTGATATTCAATAAATTCTCGCTTTTAAGAAGAAGTAAAAAGAATTATTTTTTCGAAGGCTCTGAAGAAATATAAGAAATTTTTTTTACGAAAATAGCGTAATTAATTATTTTCCATAAAATTTGGATATTATATTAAATTAAAATGGAAGTGTATCAAACTTCGAATATTTCAAGTACAAATTATGCATTTTTCAGAGAATATATCGATTTTTTAACAAACTGTTGAATTTTTATTTTGAAAAAGAATTTTCCATTAACAAAATTAAATTTTCAAAAGAAATACAGATTTTAATATAAAATAAAAAACAGTTGAATTCAACAAAAAATAAGATTTTTTAACAGCAAATATGACTTGTTAACATAAATTTGAATTTTTATCCAAGAGAGATTTTTTAGTACAAAAGAAAAAAATTGCAACTAAAGAGTAGAATTTTCAATCCAAACAATGAATTTTCGATTAAGAAAATTAAATTTCTACCAAAAAAGCCGAATTTTCAACAAAATACATGAATTTTCAAACAAAGGATTAAATTTTGAACAAAGAAGATTAATTTTTAGATAAGAAGATTAATTTTTACCAAATAAAACGAATTTTCAACAAAAAATGTAACTGTTGATATTTAAACAAGAAATATTTTCACTTTCAATCATAAACACTTGAATTTTCAAAAATAAAAAAAGCATTTACAACAATTTAGTTTAATTGTCGATTAAATAAGTTACATTTTCTACCAGAAAGATAAATTTGGTACTTAAATAAGGAATTATTCAAGAAACAAAAAAATTGACTTTCAAGAAATTAGTTTGACTTTCAACAAAAACAGATTTCCATTTAAATTGCATTTTCATCCGAAAAATATCTTTCCGAACCACAGAGACCACTTTTTCACAAAAGAGTTCAATTTTGATTCAAAAAACGATTTTTCAGTAAACAAAAATCAAAGTACATCAACTTTTAACTAATTTAAATTTTACACAATAAAAATTGAATGTTTGAATCTCCAGTTAAAAAGAAGAATTTTTAATCAAAATAATAAATCTTCCACTGCAATATATTAATTTGTAGGTAAATATAAAATTTTAATTAACAAATAACGATTTTTCGAGAAAGCAGTTCTATTTTAAGACATGAATTTTCAATAAAATTGTTGAATTTTTATCTAAAAAAGATAAATTTATAGTCGAAAACGCAATAGTTACATTTTTAGTTAAAAACTTAATTTTGATCCAAAGAAAAAGAAATTTAAACAAATCAAATGAACTTTTAACTTAAACACAGAAAATTATCACTAAAAATAAAATCGTTAATAATTCAGTTAAAAACAAAAATTTAACAAAAAAAAAGAACAAATTTTCACCCAGACTATTTTTAACAAAAAATGACGGATTATTATCACAGCAGTGTAGTTTTTAATCCAGAAAATGGCTATTCAGCAAAAGTGTCAAATTTTATCAAAAAATATAAATTTCTAACATAAAATATTTGAAAATTAAATTTTCTATTAAAAAATGGTAATTTCTGACGAAAAAAATTAATTTTAACAAAAAGTTCATTTTTAAATAAGAAAGATGAATTTTTTTATTTAAAAAATAAAAAAAATGGACTATTATAATTGTTTAATAGAATTCATCAATAATAAAATTAATAATTAAATTAAAAAAAAAATGAAATACAATAATAATAATTTAATATAATTATTTCCAAAAGGAACAATTCACTATTGATAACAATTACATTGTTAACGAAAAAGATCAATTTTAACAAAAAATTCATTTTTAAATAAGAAATATAACTTTTTGT
>JAAAKG020145117.1:0-10958 GCA_010014905.2 Druon quercuslanigerum | reverse complement strand
ATTGAGGTAACATTCACAACTCAATTAAAAGAAATCATACGATATTTATAAGCAAAACCTATAGATTGGAAAAGAATGATTTGTTTAGTGTCTCTCTTTAAATTTTTGTATATTGAGATTGGAAAATAATCAATTTTTTCAAGAATAATTTAATGCATATAAACTTGAAAAAAATTCAATCATTAAAAATAGATTTCCATACTATCTCACTTTTCGGATGATTAGAGACATAAATATCAATAGAAAAGAAAAAAAAGAGGGAGAACATTTTTTGATTTGTTCATAATTCTGCAAAGAAACTTTTCAGTGCTCTTACTAATGAAACTAATCGTTTGGTGTTTTTCTCTGCCCCCCTCCCCTTATAATCAACCTTATCTTCTGAATCGCACTATTATGGAAAGATTTAATTAGTTTTTATCCAGGCACGTAGTCCAAAAATAACAAAAGAAAGTCCTTCTTGCCTGCGCACTGACTCCTTTGCTCTCCTCTATCTCAATTTCTCCGCCACGTCTGAGTCGAGCATTCTGAATATGAATACAGGAAGGCATGTCCTGTCAGAAAGCAATAACATTTTCCTCTGGAAATAATACTGGATACGCGTTGGAAATTGTCTGCAACGCCATTTTGCCCAAATCGCCCTTTAAAAAGATCCCTAAGATCTGACTTCGATTGCTTATCAAGAAAACGACAGGACGTGACCCTCTCGTCGGATGGAAGAACTTCTTCGCTTCATAAGCTTCCTAGATCTTCTATTTTTGGTATAAAAATAACTACTCAAGAGATTGGATTACTGGGAATTTTCAAAAACGTCTACCTTTATGGGAATCGCTTTAGTATTTTCCAAATTTAAGATTATCGGGTCCTAGGTTAAATTTCCAAGTTCTGGAAAGTTGTCATCCTGATCTGATGTGATCTGTCAGACCTACTTGAAAAAGCTCTCAATTTTTGATAATTTAAATAGAAGGATTCCGTCTTCAAAACATAGACGCCTTTTTTAAATAGATCATGTTTCAACCAAAAGGACCAATTTTTAACCAAAAAGATTAATTTTCGAAAAACAAGGACGAATTTTCAACACCAGGCATGTATTTTGAAACAAATAGAGTCAAATATGCAATTGCTGACGTTTTTGGGACTGATAAATAAATCTAGAGTCTTCGAACTGATTTTTCTTTTATCTGTATCTTTCTCTGTTTTGTCACGCCTGAGTGAACCCCGAACATCCCACTATATCCAGAATCACTAAAGCCAAATTCGACTGTAGTTGAATTATTCACTAAGAAAGATAATTTTCCAACCAAAAATGGAATAGGTCATTTTTCAGTTGAAAAATATAATTTTTCGAACAAAATTAATTTTTAGCCGAATAAGAAAATTTTAATTTTAAAATAGCTGAATTTTTTACCCGCACTGAATAATTTTCTGCATAAGATATATATTTGCAAGCACAAGAAATGTATTTTTAATGCAATTTTAAAATTTGTAACAAAATAATTAGATTTTTAACTTTAAAGATGACAAATAATCGAATCTTCAACCAAAAAAATGAATTTCCAAGCAATAATTAAATTTTTAGTTATTAAAATTAAATAGCGACTCTTCGACCAAAAAATTCGGTAATTAACAAATGAATTGAAATTTTAAGAAATTAGTTAAATTGAAAACCAAAAGACTTTTTAACTTGGATTAAAAACAGCTAAATTTGACCAAAATTGACAAATTTTAGATGAAATTTGTAAAATTTCAACCGAATAGTTAAATTTTCTAATAAACAGATATTTTTTCAAACAAAAACAGTAAAATTTGTACGAAAGTAAAGAATTTTCCACTAAACAGTTTAAATTTTGAACGAAAAATATGAATCTTCGGTACGTACATTAATTTTCACTCAAATTATAATTTTTTACTAAAAATAAATTACTCTAAACAATACTGGTAAATTTTAAAGAAAGAAGCATAATTTTTTAACGCAACTGTAGAATTTTCAAAAAAAATAATGAAGTTGTTAACTATAAAGATGACAACTTCAATTTCTGACAATTCAAATAGAAGGATTCAATTTTCAAAACGTAGATGCATTTTTTAAATAATTCAATTTTGAACCAAAAGGATAAATTTTTAACCAAAAAAGATTAATTTTTTAAAAAAAGGACGAATTTTCAACACCAGGCATGTATTTTTAAACAAGAAGAGTATTGGAACTAATTTTTCTTTTATAGGTTTTTTCTCTGTTTTTTCACGCCTGAGTGAACCCCGAACGTCTCCCAGCATTATCACTAAATCCAGATTCGACTGTAGTTGAATTATTCACTAAGAAAGATAGTTTTTCAATCAAAAATGGAATAGGTAATTTTTCTGTTTAAAATTACAATTTTTTAAATGAAGAAAATAATTTGTGACTAAATTTGTTAGTTTTTTAACCAAAAATTAAATATTTAATTCAATTATGAACAAAAAATGTTCAATTCTGCTATAAAGAAAATTTTTTTAAACAACTAATTGAATTTTCAAACCAAAACGACTAAACTGACGAATTTTTAATAAAAAAAAAGAAGAAGCTTTTTACAAAGAGATTAATTCCTTAACCAAAAAGAAGAATTTTCTGCTAAAGAGTTAAATTTTCTACTCAAAAATAAAATTTTGAGCAAAAAATTAATTTTTACGCAAATAATAAAATTTTGAGCAAAAAATTAATTTTTACCTAAATAATAAAATTGTAATATTAAAATAGTTTAATTTTTATCTGCACTGATTAATTTTCTACATAAGAGTCAAATTTACATGTACAAGAAATTAATTTTTATTAATGTAAAATTTTTTTTAAATAATTCAATTTTTAGCTTTACAGATGACAAACAGTAGAACCTTTAAGCAAATAAATTTCCAAACGAAAACTAATTTTTTAGTTCAAACCCCCTTTTCACCTCCCCCACAAATAAATTTTTAACAACACAAAATCAATAAATTTTCAAAATTTAAAATCTTTGACCAAAAAATTGGATCGCTAACAAATTAATTTAACTTTTAACAATTTAGTTGAGTTCAAAATTAAAATAAATTTCAATTTGGATTAAAAACAGCTGAATTTGACAAAAAGTGACAAATTTTAGATGAAATTTGAAAAACTTAAACGAAAAATATGATTCTTGGGTACATAAATTTATTTTCACTCAAACAATAATTTTTAATTTTAATTTTTAATAAAAGGGAGTGAAATTTGTCCAAATGTTACGGTTTTCGAATAACATATTAAAATTTGCAAACAAATAGTTAATTTTTAATCCAAAATGGCATATTTTAATGAATATGTTGAATGTTATCATTAAAGCTAATTTTCAACTTAAAAAAATTAAATTACTACTATAGAGATTTTTTTATATAAAAAGATTAAATTTCCTTAATTAATAAATAAAAATAAATTAAATAAATGTAAAGTATGTAAAATATACAAAATATATAAATTTGGAATAAAACACTTTAGTTTTTATTCACATGTTTCAAGTTTAACTAAAAAATATAAATATGCAGCCAATGACAGGATAGTTAAATTGTCAGAGAAAAAATTAATTTTCGTCTGAAAAAAGTCAATTATGAACCAAGATAAATAATTTTTAACTAAAATGATGAATTGTTGGCCAAAAAAATTAAAATTAAATATAATTTAATAAATTGAAAAACGTAATTTTCAACCAATAACGATCAACTTTCAACTAAGGTAATGAATTTTAAACCTAAAAATATTCAAATAAAAAAATATTTATTGAAAATGATTTTTTAATGTTCAAAAGTAATTCACTTCTTAACATTATGCTACAACACAAAAATTTAAAAACTTTTTCGCACTTTTAAAGAATTGAGAAAATGAAATTAGGAACATATTCAGATAATTGAAAACAAAATTTATATTTTGGAAGAATTCGAAAAAAAGCTTTAAGAATCTGGGAATATTTTAAGGCAGAAAAAAATTTTATTAGGAAATTTTTGAAAATTCGAAAAAAGTTTCTAATTTTTAAAAATAAATTTCAAAAGATAATCGACTAGATTTAAAAATTTTTAAAATGATTTCCTACAATTTCAAAACAGGCTCTAGAAGACTTTAAAGCATAATTTTTCAATTTTTTAATTTTCTAAAATTTTAAAAATAATAAAAACCAAATGTAGATTTCTAAGAATTGTGGGCACGAAATTTCAAAGTTTGCGAATAACTTTTTTAACTTAAAAAAAGACACGGCCTATTTAAAAAAATTTCAAAACATTTTTAAAGATTTTCAAAACTGTCAAAAAAGGAATCTGGAAGATTTTAACTTTTTAAGAAAATAAAATTTTTGTCTTAAGATTCTTAAGAAAATAAGAAATAACTTTTTCTTATTTTTGGAAGTTTTGGATAATTTTCACTTAAACGCTTTTTAAGCTTTTTAAAGTTTAAGAAACAATAAAAAAAGTTTTGGGATCCCTGTGAAAATTTAAAAATATTTTTTTTTTTAATTTTACTTGCATAGAATATTTTTTAAAATTTTCAAAATTAATAATAATTTATAAGGAACATTTTTAAGCAATTAGTTTTGAATAATTTTTGGAAAATAATTTAACATTTAAAAAGATTTAAACAAAGTTTTAGAAAAAATATGGATTTGAGGAAAATAAAAAAAAATGTAGAAGATTTTGTAAGCTTTTTTAAAAATGTCAGCAAAATAAAAAAACATTTTTTAAATTTCCCTGTGAAAATTTAAAAATATTTTTTTTTTAAATTTTACTTGCATAGAATATTTTTTAAAATTTTCAAAATTAATAATAATGTATAAGGAAGATTTTTAATCAATTAGTTTTGAATAATTTTTGGAAAATAATTTAACATTTAAAAAGATTTAAACAAAGTTTTAGAAAAAATATGGATTTGAGGAAAATAAAAAAAAATTTAGAAGATTTTGTAAGCTTTTTTAAAAATGTCAGCAAAATAAAAAAACATTTTTTAAATTTCCGTGGAAAAAAAATGTTGAACAATGATTTGAAAGATTTTAAGTCAACTTTATTTTGTTTATTTTGCAGAATTTGAAATTTTAAAAATAATTTCAAAAGTTATTTTATAAGTTTAGAAGTTTGAAAAAACTTAAGATTCCAAGGAAACTTTTTAAGGATTCTTTTTTCATGAATTACTTTTTCAATAAAATTTAAAAATATTTGAAAATAATTGTAAATATTTCTAAAATATTTCAGATTTCAAAGCAATTTATTTAATTTAAGAGCTTTGTTAACATTTTATAAAAAATTATAATTAATTAGTTTATCTATCGTAAAACTTTTCTTATTAATTATTTTTTGTTATGTTTTTCTGTCCTGGCATACTTCTCTTGCTTCTTTCACGTCCATGCATTTTTTCATATCAGCTCTCGTGTTTCATTTTTAATAAAATATTTCAATCGGTACCTAAATCGATTCGTCTTGAGTCAAATAATCATTTAAATCTTTGAAACAATTGTTAATTGTGTTGCGATGAATCTTTTATGAACACGCGTATTGCAATTTTCTTCTTTTCCAGCCGTTCTTCCTCATTTTTGTCCACCTAATTCTTTTGTTTTCTTTCGGCGCGTCAGACAGCACGAGCTTTAAAGAACTTGAGCTTTCATTTTCATTTAACTCCACTCTGACAAGGAACATTAAGAAAAAGAGAGAGTGAAGGAAGAGGGGGGAGGGGGGCAAAAAAACTCGTTGACTTTGCTGTTCGAGCAATTTGGCGTACTACTCGAGACCAAGTTCAGTTATCCTTTCACTTCCTTCCTCCAATCGACCTTTAGCCTTCTGTGGAATTGAAAATTTCTCAAAGTCTATCGCCTTTTCCATTCCCTTAACTTCAGAAGGCGTTTAGATTTACCATTACAATTTCAAAAGGAAGGAAATACATTCTTAAAGACTCGAGGTGCAATATCAAAGGATGAAAGATTCTCGTATGACATTCCTTATCTTTGAATTGTACATCTGCATAATATAAATTCTGGGTAAGATATTTTTAAAAAGCAGGACTAAATGTTTCGGATCTTATCTTTAATTTCAGCCAAGAAAACTTGAAAAATCTTCAAGCGTTCCTGAGATATGACCAAAAATGTCCAAGCGTATCTTCGCCGACGAGCATTTTATTCATTAAATCATTTACTTGAATATAAAAAGTTTAGGAACGCGTACTGAAAACTTTTTTATAACTGTTCCAGATTATAACACAAGTTTAATTCGATGTTCAGAATTTCCAAAAATGTCCAAGCGCGTCTGCGTCAATTTTTTTGTTGGCGATTATCAGAAATCTTCAGAAATTCTCGGATTTTGTATCTCAATGTTTACATGTTTAGGTTGGGTGGGATGCAAAAAATTTAAAAATATTGGATTCAGTTTGTGAAATATTATTTTTAATTAAAGCCAGTGAATTTGAACAAATCTGTACTGGTTCTCGAAATAAGAATAAAAATGTCCAGACATATCAGCAAAGAGTTTATGAAACCCGAACTAGATATGCTTGGACATTTTTAGTCCTAGCGGGCGATTCTGATAAGATTTATCAGGTTACATTGACTGAAAATAAATTCTAAACATTCATGAATCCATCTGTGAATTTGAGATTTTTTTAGTATTGTCCCAAATTATGATTTAAGTTGAATTCGGGTTCACAATGTCTAAAAATATCCAAGCGCGTCTGCGTCGCTTTTTAATGCGCGAACATCAGAAATCTCCGGAAATTCTTGGATTTTGTACCTCAATTTAAACTCGTTTTATGTTCTAGGAAAGTTAATGTAAAAAATTTAAATATTTTGGATTCAGTTTTTCAAATAATATTTTTAATTAGAGTCGGTGAATCTTAACAAATCTTTATGCGCTTTTAAGATAAGATCAAAAATGTCCATGCATGTCTGCAAAGAGTTTCTAAAACCCTACGCAGATATGCTTGGACATTTTCAGTCATAGAGCGAGAATCCAATAAAATTTGAAAATTTTTATTGGCTAAAAATAAATATTAAATTCTTAGTAATTTATCCTGTGAATGTGAGATATTTTTAGAACTGTCATGAATTATGACTTAAGCCTAATTCGAGTTGAAGCCTGCTTAAATTTGTATTGGACGATCGCCGCTCCTGAACGCTGCACAGTGGGGCAAAAAATGTCCGTGGACAAATCGAATTTCAAAAGGCTATTATTATCCGATTTTACCTTTTGTTAACTTTTGTTACCTTTTTTCAAAAATGAATGCCTGCAAATGTCCAAGCATCTCTCCGTCGATTTTTTAGTGGTCGGTCAGCGCTCCCGCAGCTTGGATCGCTGATCATCCACTTTAACTCGCTTTATGATACAGGAAAAAAATAAAAAATTGGAAATATACAGGATCCAGTCTTTAAGATCATATCTTCAATTAAAGTCTGTAAATCTTAAAAAATCTTCACGCATTCCAAAAATATGGCAAAAAATTTCCAAGCGTATCTGCTTTCATTTTCGAAAATTCGATGCACATACGCTTGGACATTTTTAGTCATAGTGCGGGAACCAGATAAGATTTTTTAAGTTTTATTAGCTGAAATTAATTATAAAATTATTAAAAATAAATCCTGTGACTCTTAAATTTTTTTAATAACCATCCTACATTATGAAACCCGTTTAAGTGGACGTTTAAAAATCGAGAAATGCTTGATGTAAAAAAAAAATTCTGTAAAAAATCTCGAGAAAAACAAAATTTTAAAAGAAATATTCTACTAATTACTATTTGAAGCAAAGATTATTTATTATTTTTTTAAAAAATAGTAAACAGCCTGGCTTAGAATTCGTATTTTTGGCTTAAAAATTCAGCTATTTGGTACAAAATTCGATGATTCAGTTGAAAATTACCTTTTTCGTTAAATAATTTTTATTTGAGGTAGAAATATAAACAACTCATTTCAAAATTTATATATATTAATAAAAATTTCTCTTTTGGGTTAAAAATTTTTATTTTGTATAAAAATGCCTGCTAAATAATCTCATTTGGTTGATGATTCAACTATTTTGTTAGAAATTCGTATTTTATAATTTTAAACGAAATGATGGTTTTTATTATAAATATAAATAATTTTTTATTAAAATATGAACTACAAGATGTTTTGTTAAGAATTAATAAGTTTTCAATTCACTATTTATTTTAAAGTTGAACTATTAACGGAAAAATTTATATTTAAAAGTCAACTGATTTGTTACCTAATATTTTTAAAAACTAAACTTTATGGAAAATTTATTTAATAAAAATTATACTATCATAATAAAACTAAGCAACTTTACAATAAAATATTTTCATAAAGTTATAAGGACTTTATATTTTTATTAAAGGTCCATTTTTTTAAAAAAATTTAGTTCTTTAATAAGACACGTCTGAAAATATTTTAAACATCTCTTGATAGGGGGGGGGGGGGGGGCTTCAAAAAATGTTGTTACGACTTCTAACTTTCCTAGTTACAAACTTTTCAACACCTAAATTTCTTGTTCACCCCTCCTGGCAAATCCATAAAATATTTTTTCTATTGCAACATCTCAATATCCTAGTTTACTCGTTTCCTTATTTTTCTTTGTATTTACTAACTTCCAAGATTCTTTTTCAAACCTTTTTATTTTTCAACTTTTTTTTCTTTGACCTCACAACATAAAATACACCTTCTTTTTCTTCTACATTCTTCTCGACTATTTTCCATTCTCATCATTCCTCTCTTACTTCATTCTTCTTTTCTTTACATTCCAGTACCAAAGTGTCAGGTAATGATGATTATCTAGTGCCAAATTTGATAAAATTGTCGGGAAATTTAAGGTCACTTGATTGTAATTGTTTGTAAATAAGTTGTGTGAGTGGAAAATTGTTTGTTAGAAGTGACAGAAATTAGAAATTCTTTGATATTTTGTATCATTGAGACGGATTTAGGTTAGACTGGAATGTTATTTCATTTGACTTTAAATCGATTCATTTTCTTTGATTCAAACAATATTTTTTTAACAGAAAAAATTTTCTTCTGAATGCTTTTAAAAATGTAGTAAATTGTGTAATTTAAAATAAAAATAATGCCACGACTGTTTGGCTTTAGTGAATCCTCTCTAGGTTAGCAGATTCTTCTTTAATCAATTTGAGCTGCCATTGTGGGAATGTTCCATTCTAGATTGGAACGCTAATGCACATGTAGATTGTACAACAAGCGGGGTGTCTATCGCAAAATAACGAACGATCTTGGTTTCGAATTGTCGAGGTGGTAGTCAGTCCGGTGTAGCACGTGATGGTAACGATCGTGGTAATTAGCAATGCAAATGTGGCTTTCGACTGATGAGATGGCGTAATGCTGCTGCTCTCATGGACCCCCAATGAATTTCTCCCGACGCAACGAGATCATTTAAGGTCAATAAGGCTCATACATTCTGAAGAAGCACAATCTACTTCTAATTAGCATCAAGCTGAGCGATACGGTCATTCTTTAGAGTCCCCAAACGACAACCCTGGTTCCTCGCTTAATTACCAAGAGGTAACTATAATTCGTGCATGAAAAGATTTATTTCGAGTGTCTAATGAAATCCTTCTTTTGATATTTTCCTAAACCTTGAATCGGAAATAGAGGGAACTCTTATTTATTTCAAGCGACGGGCAGTGTAAACATTTAGATATTCAAAGTCTGTCCCCTTCTCAACAGCGATTCTTCAGATGATTTTGTCAAGCAACGTTTATTGGTTGCCTTAGCATTGTCTCTATGTGCACCTAGTAAGCATGTGTGCGTCCTTGCACATAAAAGAGCTTGCCATTCTTCGGGACTCTTTTTAATTGGCCGACCACTGACGTAGATGTTACTGTGCAGAGACAGTGGTGGGAGTTAAAGAGCTTCTTTGCTTGGAATATCCGACATTGGGGGATTTGGAATAAGTGAGCCTTGCAATATGTAAGCCTTGAAATAAGTGAGAGCTGATGTGCTTGATAGGGCTATCGATATTTTAGGTATTCCATAAACTGCATTACTAATTTATAATGAGTTGTTTTAGAGTGAGTATAGTTTTCGTTCACAGAGAAGGGTATTTTTTTAAAAAAGGGGCATTCTGAACAAAATGATTAAATTTTTATCAATATAGTCGATTTCTTAACTAATTATATTTTACTTTCTAAACCAAAAATATTATAAAACAAAAATTATTTCTTATTTAATTTATGAATGTAGAAATTTTTTACCCTAAAGGACAACTCTTCAATCAAAATAATTAAATTTTCGGCTAAAATATTTCAAATTTTCAAAAAGAATATAATTTTTAATCAGGAAAGATAAATTTTTAACTAGAAATGTAAGTTTAAAAAATTAATTTAAAAAAAAAACTAATTTTCGACTTGCTACATTCAACTAAAGCACACGATTTTTTAACAAAAGAGTTAAATCCTTAAACAAAATAAAAATTTTTCATTAGAGAATAATAATTTTCTGCTGAAAAAAACGACAAGTTATACATTTTTTTAACAAACCAAAATTATTTTATACAAAATAATTAAATTTTCAAGCCGAAAGTGGAAATTTTAAACAATCAGTTTCAATTTTTAAAACAAGAAGATAAATTTTTGACGAAATCTGTTGAACAGGAAACATCAATCCTTAATTTAAAATAAATTTAACTAATAATAAAATAGTTATATTATGAATCTTAAAAAAAACGAATTTTTGAAATAAACGCAAAAGAGATTATTCTTCAAAGAAAAGTTTAATTAACGGTATTTCAAAAAAAAAAAATTTAACGTGATGCAGTTAAATTCAATAAATAAAAACAAATATTGAAAAAATAGTTGAAGTAAAATTGAAGAGATGAGTCCTTAACGAAAGAGATGAATTTTTAACTGTGAAAAATAATTTTCTACCATGAATACGAATTTGAATGAAATCAAGTATTTTCTTCGACCGATGAAATGTATAGATGTGAATTGTAGTTGATATGTCTTACGGTCA
>JAAAKG020145116.1:0-10958 GCA_010014905.2 Druon quercuslanigerum | reverse complement strand
CATATAAAATCCGAAAAATCAAAAAAAATTATATCGACAAATTATGGACAACTGCCCTTTTAACATTCACCGATTCAAATAAAAGGGCAATTTGGAGCAATAAGCAGAAATAGTCTTGAGAGACATCTGTTCTTTGTAGAAGGTATTTTTTTGCATGCAGAGGTCGCAGCTTCCGACGGAAGAGCTAGTAGTAAAATGGCCGGGGATGATATTTTCCACATGCCGCGACAGTCAACTGTGTGTGGCTGGTGTCAAACAACGCGTCTGAGAGAGGGAACAGGCGGCTCGGAGAAAGCGAGAAGGCTAGGGTGAGAGCAGATGGGTAATAGGAAGGAGGACCTGAGGGTCAGAGATAATAAAAATGGCAAATGGATGTAAGAGTTGAGGAAGAAAGTAGAAGGATTAAAGAGGGAGGTGTTGTCGATAAGGAAGAAGAAAGAACTAAAAATTAAAAAGATTAAATTGAGATTAGGGTGTAGATGGAGAGGGCGGAAAAAGGCTAGAGAAGGTTGAGTGAAGGTCGGAAATAGAAGTAGATCAGAGAGGAAAGTGCGAGAAGAAAGGTATTTGGAAGAGAGCAGAGAATATGATGGAATAGAAAGTGGGAGAGTGTAGGACTGCAAAGGACGCAATTACGGATAGGGGAAGGTAAGTGCAATAAAGTTGCGAATGGAGAGAAAAGATAAGACCAAAAGAAGAAATAATATTGTGATAAGATGATTAAAGCTAAAGAGCAGGGAAGACAGATAGGGTGATGAAGCGGTGCTCTGCAGCACAGGGTAGGTCCATGGCAATTTAGGGAAAGTTTGGCTGGATGGTGAAAGTAGAAGTAAGTAACGATTGTCGAATTGGATAAATAGAGAAAAAGTAGAAAGTGAGTATAAAACAAGGAGGAAGAAGTATTCAAGGAATATGAGGGAAATTTGTTTCGTAGGAAGTAAGGCGGTGAGGGAAAGCAGGGATGATGAGTTTTAAAGTTGATATACTAGAACAGGTGTAAGGAAATATGATGAGCAGTTCTGAAGGTATACTCAGGAATTTGGTGTAATAGCACTGGCAGGCACGTAGGGGAAGACAAAGGAATTAGATAAACAAGAGCCAAATTAGCCAATTGGGTGTATGCAAAAGCTCCGGAAGCCAATCAGAGCGAAGCAGAAAGGAAAAGCTAATGAAGAAATGTCTGTCTGTGTATAATAAGAATGCGATGTAGAGGATTAAAAGAAGGTTGAAAGGCTCGCTACGAGAGGGTGGAGTATAGTCGTATGGGGAAGGAGAATTTAATATGAAAATTGGCAGAAAAGAGAAGGGAAGTGCTTCGAAAGGAAATTCATGGGTAAGATAATAAATAAGGAAGGGGAGATTCTTAGAGGATGGAGCATAGACGTTCGGAGGTGGAAAATTGTACAAGAATAGGTTAGAATCACACCATGAGGCATTCGTGTTGAGGATAAGAGGTGAGAGCGGTGATAGGCAAGGTGGAGAATTAGTGCCGTTGGGGGAGGTGGTGAGCTGGACAAGAGAGTCGATACAGAACTATCGGACGCAGTTAGAAAATATGCTATTTAAAGGATAATTGATGTAATAGGGGATATAAAAAGAAGTAATGTAGAAAGGAAGTACTGAACGTGGAATGAGTGAACTGCGACAAGGTATGAGTATGCAGAAATAAGAAGAAATTTTACACTCATTTGTAAGTATAAGGAACAGAAAATAGATTCAGGAAGCGTAGCGTGGGAATAAGCGAGAAGATAAAGATTGAGGAATAAAGGAAATTTTATGAAGAATGTTTTCAGGGCTTATATTCATGAAAGAGAGACGATGACAGTAGACAAACGAAGGAGGCAAAGAGGAAGGGTTTAACAACGTGGAGATATAGAAACGTATAGGGAAGTCAAGAAGGTCGAAGGCAGCAGGATTTGAACGGATCGAGAACGAAGGGTGACAGTTTAGTACATAAGAGGTTATGAAGAGGCTGAATTAGATAGTGAAAAAATTATAGAGAGGTAAGCGGTTTACAAGACGGCAAAGGAAGAGTTTAATAGTACTACTTCATAGGAAAGTAGATAGGCATAGGCAGGAAATTTACAGAGCGATTAACTGATGAATACGACGTACTATGTATACACGATGGTGTTGGCCAAGAGATTGCGAAAAGATGTCAAGGAGGAAGACATATCACCCGAGACGCAGGCGGGCTTTAGCGCGGGTAGAAGCTCTGTATAGAACAACTACGTTTTTTAGAACGTGATGGATAGAGAATTAGCGAAGAAGAGCACAAAAGTGTAGGCCTTCTTTCTGGGTCTTAAAGGCGCGTTTCCTTTGGTGGATATGGGGATCTTTAGGGAGGTGATTAAGGAGAGTCGATTCAAGATGGGCCTGACTGAAAGGGTAAGTGATATATATGAAGAGACTAAAGATAGGGTGAGAGGAAGTGAGGAAATTTTGGGACGTTTCCTGAATAGAGAGAGAATTAAGGCAGGAGTGTCCGCTTAGTCCAACGCTTTTTGCCATTTTAATAGCGAAAATGGAAAGTAAGCTAGCAGTCGAAGTACTATTAGGAGTTAGTGTTGGATGTGTTCCGTTACAGTCACTTGCGTGTGCAGATGGCATAGTACTGATAACAAAAAGCGTGGAGGCAAGTGAGGAGGGAAGTAGAATTAGTAGGGAAAGGTGGTGAGGAGTTGAAAGAGTTTCTGTACCTAGGCTTCCTGTTTCGAAGCAAGGGAGGAGTGGATCTTTATATAAAATTGAGAGTGATTGCAATTGCAATAATGAGGCAGGTGTGGGTGCTAAAAAGGAAGAAGTTGTTTACAGATGATTTCGTATGGAGTGGTAAAGTGTAGGTGGAATTAAAGAGAGGAGGTAAACAGTAAAGAATAGAGGTTTTCTAAGTGGACGCTAAAGGTGCCAAGAAACACGTTTAATTTTATTGTAAGGAGGATGAAGGGTGAAAAAATATAGGGATTATAACACGAAGTGAAGATTTTAAATATCAGGAGAAATTTTTAGAAGAGAAGGGAACTAAGCTGGTTAGTGAGTGATGGCCAAAGAAGGACAGCAGCAGAGGGGTGGGAAGATGGAGGTTGAAAGGAAAAAGTATTTCAGAACGAATAGACTGCTGATGGATAAAGTGAGAAAGATGCACGAAGAAGGAAGGTATACAAGATGGTTAAGAAAAACGGCATGGTGAAAGAGAAGGCAGCAGGGAAGAAGATAATAAGAGAGTCATCATTAAACAGGAACTATGAGTGGTTTATGCCAATTAAAACGCGTAATATCTGCATGGGAGAGGTGAGAAAGAAAAGAGGACAAGAAATTGAGAAGGAAAGATTGTAAATAAGAGAGGAAGTACAATTCAGAAAATTATAAATATTATAAATACTAGTTGAACTAAAATATATGAATTTTCAAACATCTCTGAAAGGGGATCAGTTTTCAATAAAATACAGGAATTTTTAACCACAAAGTTGAATTTTTAGCTAAAGAAGTATGAGTATGTGAATAACATAAATCTCCATTAGGCTGAAAATCTAAATAAAGTTACTTGCCTATTAGAGATTCAGCAGCTATTTGATCCAAAGTACGTCTGCGTCTTCCCGAGCTCGAGCTCGAGCTCGCGCCCGGATTCCCGCGAGTTCCAGGCTGCAAACTTGATCCTGTAGGACCAAACAAAAATTGATGCATTTTTAATTTTTGATGCTTACGCTGAAAAAACCCGAATACTAAAGTTTCAGTTTTGTTTAATAAAGATTGGTTAAATCACCTTATATTTTTGTTTTGTTTTTATAATCAATAATATTACATTAGGAATTTTCTATGCGACTTTTAAAAAAAAGGAATTTTTGCATCAATTTAGTATTTCTATGTCGCACAGTAGGGGAAAAACACGCTATTTCGATTTTTAAATTGTTTTTAATTTTTTGTTAAAATAATAACAACAGTGAAGACAAAAATTACTTTTGAAGGCAATAATATTTTTAAGATTTTAAGCTATTCTAATACCTTCACTGCTACTTACGGAAAAACTAAACAAGATAAAATAAAATGTTTTATATTATCCATATTATTATTATTTTTATAGGCTTAAAAGTTGTAGGCTCCAGAAGGTACGATCATAGTTCTTTAAAGCAACCAATCCCGAAGTGACCGGAACGTGTACATCATCCACTCCTGCTCTTTCTATCCTGGAAGTCAAGCAAGCTCGGGAAATTAAAACAATATACTCTGTACAAAATTGTCTTTAGAGTGCAGTCTCTAGCTACGGACGACCTTACGCGACAGACGACACATTTGGATCTGAATGTCTCACCTTTTGATACTTTTTTAGAGCTACCAACCTTCCTACAATATTATAAGAAGCAGGGTTGACGCACATGATGAACTGATCCCAGATGAACGGCCTTGTGCCTCTGTCTCGAGATAGACTGAGCCTGTCGCTGGCAAACAGGGATTTTGTTGAGTTAGCTAAGAAATAAAGCTTTCATATCTCCAACGGAGCCGGCAATAATAATCACATGATGGACATTGTAGCCTTGGTATAGCCTGCTCAGCTCGCAAAGAAGACCTGGATATCTTGCCTGTTTTTTTTTCTTCTTGGCTGTGATATTAGCATTGGCTGATCTTACAATGATCTATCTCCACAATGGACTCCAGTTCACCTTGGCCGTATAACTGGGCTAATAACTCTTTTAGAGATGCATTTGATTTCTCTATGTATCTATAGCGTAGATACATTGAGCATCAACTTAGAATATGTTCAAGTGTTTCTAGCTCTTGCTTGTTAGTGATGCTAGGCAATTTGTAATTTCGCCAAACTCAAATAAGAGACCAATCCTCTGCAGCTCTAAGTACAACGCGGTATAGAAACAGCGCGTATTTGACGATTTATATGGATTTACAAGTCGCATTAGAGAATCTGTGCTTTTTAGCACTGAGCAGGCTGTAGCCAGAACCGTTATTCGATTAGGACACTCTAAGCTCAACCATTTTTGTACCCCTTTTATCTTGAATGAGGTACATAAGAGGTACGGAAGTGCTATAATGAAAACTGCTATGGATTGTCATCATCTTGCGTGTGCTTATTTTAACTTGCTTATTTTAACGTGCAGCACATGAAAGGCTAGAGTATTCGTCGCGTGGTTCTTATTCTTTGCAGATAAATCAAGCGCAAATTTTTTTAAAAGTTTGGCCATACCTTTTATCAAGGACTGGTTTTAAAACATGCACATCTCGGGTTTCCGATTGCGCTATTTCAAGATATGCATAGTTTTCTCTATGACAAAGATGTTAAATAGCAATTTTTACCACATTCTAGCACAAGTCAGTTGCTTCGAAGTGCCTATTTGCCGCGACCACAAGGATACCAAGGTCCTCTTTTAAAGAGGAACAGAGTTTAGGATCGTTCCTGTTTAAAGGATAGTCGAACTTAAATTCTGTTCTGTTGGGCTGGTCACATAGGTTTCCAGAGCTTTTGCCTCGGTGCACAATAGACAAGCGCAAGAGTGACATGCTAAAAAGTATCAGACTAAGAGATTCTCCATGACAAATGCCCCTCTTATATATTGCATATCTGGTAGTCACTTGTGTATGGATATACCTCCGGCATTCCAGAAGCTGGGAAAGTAGCTCATGGTTCGTGTTATCAAATGCCTTTCTATAGTCAATCCAATCCATGGACAGATTTTTTCGATACCTTATCAAATCACGGCTAATAAACCTTTCTATTAACGGGTTCTCCCTGCAACCTTCCAGTCTCACTTGCATCTGCGTTATTAAACTATTCCACTCTATACCGGCCCAAAATATTTCAATGTTCTAAATTTGAGATTGCCAGTAAATATCCTGTAGGTAGTGTCTAAACAAGCTGCAGGCCGGTAGTTCATTAGACTTGAAAAACATCCGAACTTACCGTGCGTCCTACCACTAACCAATGCGGGAAGGTTTGTTCTCCGTTTAAAAATGTAGTAAATGTAGCAGCTAGATTTTCATGCGTAGAAGTGAGTCTCTTTCATCAAAAGTAGTTAATTTTATCCGGCCCTGGCTCTGAAAAGTTCTCGGATCCAGCGATAAATTTCTTCAGTTCTTCGGCAGTAATTAGTTGACACCTGTTGTAATTATTGGACACCTGCAGTAATTAGTGGACTCCTCTGCACGTTGCCACAGCTGCCCCTGGGAAAAGTTACGAAAGAGTGATATGTCTAAAACTTTTTTGTTTAGCTAATGTGTATCTCCATATACTTTAGCCCAGAAGACTTGAATCTCTTCTCGACTAGAGGTATTTCTAATGGAACATAATGTTTTGGTGAACAGATAAGAAGGATGGGTGGAAAAGATAGAATTTTCCTGAGTTCAGTATTGCTTGATGATCATCAGTTTACACACTTTCAGCGTCTGATTTGCTTTGCAATACGCTCGCGACTTTTACTCAACCATACTGAAGTATCATTACTTCTATTGTTACTGAGCAGGGAGACGGCTGCATAGGAAATGTATGTTCACTGGAAGTTGTTCTTATTATTCTTTCTGATAAGGAGCTTCATATCCCATTTTACGTATCAAGGATGCTTGATCTCTCAAATACTGAGGCATTTTATAACCATATTATAGACACATATAGACCCAAAGTTCATGTAATCTCTGCATGTATGCTCTATGCACCGTTGAACTTCCTTGCTAACTGTGCTAACTGTAAGTGTGTCCCTCCTGAGTTGGTTCGAACATTTGAAATGATGTTTTTACGTTTATCCGGGCCCATTGCTCTTGGTTATGTCCTTTTGCTGCTCCCAACTAAACCGTCCGGCTTCTGTTCCGACGTCCAAAACATCCGCAAGGCGCCTATTTAGAATCGCACTGCGCTTTACTCGTGATGTAACTGCATAATTCGTTGCTAAATAAAGTCAGCACAATCCAACGTAGCCAACTGTAAAAGCCAGAACTCTCGGGCGATGGAGTTGCCACATCCCGATGCAACCGGAGCGTGTACGCCATCCACTCCAGCTCCTGTTATCTTATAAGATAAGAAAATGCGGGTTCACGCAAGAGAATTTGTACAAGATTGTTCCTTCGAGTCGTTCTCTAACCGCGGATGACGTTAAGCGGCAGACGGCACAGTTATTATTATTATTATTACACCATTAAGCCGTTTCCCTTTCGGGGTAGGCGTGACTCACTTGGTGGGGAGGGGAGCAATGTGAGGAAGAACTTATTAAATTTTTAAATTGATCTATAATTCTTGTGTTATTCATTTTAATAATACGTTCGTTCCGCAACACTGCTCCGACGCAGGTGGCTGATCAATCTCTCTAGCAATCACCCTGCAGGTGCAAGTTTCACCTCTTGGTGCTTTTTGAAAGCTACAGCCTTTGAATGCGGCTCGCGGTGGAGTGAGGTTGACCTTGCCAAACTTATTATGATTTTTATTCTGACTGTTTTTAGTTTCGAATTTTTCTCTTGTGAACCCGGTTTTTTGTCATACTCATTGAATAAGTCAAGTTACTGATGATATTAGGATGTTACAAGTTAATTTAATACAACAGAAATCGCCTTTACATGCTTCCTGAGTTTATAGGTTTAGCTACTTGAGGTAGCTTTTGTCAATTCTATTCCGAATATTGTATATTGGGTAAATTAAGAATAGAAGTAAACAATTTCTTTTTAAATATCACCACCTCTCCCATAGGAAGATCTCTATCTTTTACCGCTAATAAGGATTTTCTGTCTTTTCTTCTAATACAGACAGTTTTTAATACAACTTTTCAGTTCGATTGAGGCAATAGGTAATTTAATTGAACAAAAATAGTTGTTTAAATAATTAATTGTAATATATAAGTATATTTTTTTAGAAGAATGCTAAAAGTTGCAGCTTTTTATAAAATTTTACATTTTTAGTACATTTTTTATTTAGAGTCAGCTAATAAATAATACAACTTTATTCAGTCCCGTCGGTCAACAATATTTTTCCGAATGACTAATTTAATTCAATAATTTTGAATATTCAGGCTGAAGAAGATAAATGTAAAATTGTTTACATTCATACTCGTTGACATTAAATGTGATCATCAGGAGGTCGTGAACGCCTTTGAATGAAGATCAGTTTCGTACATCACTATGTTAGGATTTTATCAAAAAAAATTTTTTCTCGTCATTGGCATTCCGTCCGAAAATTGCAAAAAAAATGTTGCTGTTTTTGAAATTTCGGTAAAGCGTCAAATTTTTGGGAAAGAATTGGTTTATCTTCTCGTTACAACATTCTTTGAAAAAAATGTTTATCTTCTTCCTGCTTCTATTGAAGCTATCTAACGAAATTCCTGTACTGTTCAAATATTTTTGAAAGACGTTGAAAGATGTATATCAAATGACTATTATTAAAAACATTAATAAATTTTTGAAGCAATTTTTTCAGTTAGATGTAACTAATTGTTGTAAAAGTTAAAAAAAAAAATTTTAACTGCGACTTTCTGAATATTTTATAAGAGTAAATGGCTAAAAACTATAATAAATCGTTTAAAAGATTTATGTAAGCATCTAATTGTAAACAAAAAGGTATTATTTAAGGTACTAAAAACAGTTTGTTTTAAAAAATAGGTCTGTATTTTTTCTCCTTGACGCTTTACGAACGTGAAACATGACAAACAATTTTATATCCCATTATTTAGAAAAAACTTTAGTTTACAAAATTAAAAACTTTCCAAATCAGGTCGCTTGAATTTCATTCGTTGAAATTTTTCATATTTACCATTTAAATTCCAGCAATAGATATCAAATTAATCCTGAAGGCTGAACCATCAACAAATTTTTTTTTGTGATCAACGGGAAAAATTTTATTTTTGTTATTAACAATATTATGATTTTAAGTATTGAAATTGCTTTTTACATTTTTTTATTTAAAAAAAATGTTTCTTTAAAATTATATATAACTTCGTGTATAAAAAATTTAAAAAGTGTATTTGAATTTAAGTAACAGTGCCTTTGAATATATTCAAAGTCATGAAAAGTTATAATTATTTTCTACGAGCTCGAACCGGAAATATAAATAAAGCAAGACAAATTAGATTTCATGAGTTTAAATTTTTTTTTCGACGGTTAAAAAAAACTGGTAAATAGGTTACCTTGTTAGAAGTGACATTGCATGTTAACAAGTTTTCCAATTACCTTCTTGTTTTATCAATGAATTTTAAAAAATGTAAATTTTCAACATTTAAGAAGAATATTTTCTTAAAAAAAAACACATTGCTTCTTACAAAAATGCATGCAAGATTTTTTAAATACAACTTTTAAAGCAAATTGTAGATTCTATGATGCACAAAGGTTTTTTATTAATATAATTTTGTATTAGTTGGTGCTTCTTTGTTTGGACTGTAGGGTCTAATAATGAAAAATTTTGAATTTAAAAAAATAAAAGAAATAAAATCAAGTTTATATTTTTATTTTAAAATTCATTAAGTTCCCGGGTGTAGCGTTCCTAGAACCGGTGGTTCAAGTAGAACTTCATTTTCTAAATTTCTTGATTTATCCTTGACTATTTTATCATCTTTCTTGATCATCAATAATCAAATGCCATCATTTTAATCTTGTAAAATTTTAATATTTAGTAATTTATCTTAAACAAAAATAGTTTTTATTACTACAAACGATGATTTTTAAAGAAAATACTTGAATTTTCAAGAAAATAAATAAACATTTCACATAATAGTTAAATTATTAAATTATAAAGATAAATTTCCAAAGAAAAGCTGTCATAGTTTATTTTTCAATAAAAAATGATGAAATTTGTATAAAAAAAAAAGAATTTTAAAACCAAAAAGAAGAATTTTAAATAAATATATATATTTATCTTAAGAAAGAAATAAAAGTTTATCTAAATTGTTTAGCATTCAAGTCAAGAGACGAATTTTTTCTGAAAAAGATCAATCTTAAAAATAATGTAAAACTTACATTCTCAGTTGACAAAATAATTTCCAACAAAGAAATAAGTTTTTAATAAAAAATGAATAAATTTTAAACAATGAAGTTTAACTTTCACTTAGGTTTTTTATTTTGACGTTTCAATTGAAAAAGATTGATTATTACGAAAATAGTTAAATTTCTAACCAAAGGTATGAATTTTCCACTTAAAATATAAATAGTTAAAAAAAATTAATTTTAAATAAAGGTTATTTTAAAAAAGTTGCATTTTTATTAAAAAAAGGACATTGCTCCTAAAAAAGATGAATTTTTAAATGTAAAAAATAAATTAAAAAAAAAAATTTAATAAAATTTCAATAGACATTTCAAAATCAAAAATTTTAAACAAGAAGTAAACTTTTACGAAAATTTTCAACAAGAGTAAATTTTTTAATTAAGACGTATGAATTTTTAATAGAATAGTTTATTTTCAATCAAGGAGTAGCATTTCTATCAAAGAAAGATTTTTCTTAAAACAGATGAATTTACAACAAAATTTTTGTTGAATTTTCATCCAGAAAATATTTAAGTTATATTTTTTATCTTAAAATATAAATTTTCACAAAAAAATTACATTCTTTATGAAATAGTTATTTATTTATTTATGAAACTTTTAAAACAAAAAAGCAAATTTTCATGAAAGGCGTTCAATTTTTATTCTAAAAGAGTTAAAATGGCTTCTCAACACAAAAATAGGCAAAAATAGTTTTCATAAAAAACATAAATTTTCAACAAAACAGCTCAATATGCATCCAAAAAGGATATATTTTTAAGAAAATTTTGAAATTTTTAACCTAATAAATAAAATTTATAACTGAAAACCCAATCCTTAGAATAAATTGGTTGCAAATTTGTAAAAATTACGTACATGAGTGAAGTACGGTCCCCAAGCTAAAATAATTATTTAATTTAGTTTTATACTCAATGAAGTATACCTTAGAAATTATTAATTTTAGATGTTAATTTTGTTTGTCTACTGGTCTATATCAATATTATTAAAATATTGATAAATCTTA
>JAAAKG020145115.1:0-10958 GCA_010014905.2 Druon quercuslanigerum | reverse complement strand
CCCCTCCCTACCGAGTGAGTCACGCCTACCCCGAAAGGGAAACGGCTTAATGGTGTAATAATAATAATAATAATGACTTGTTAGAAATTTATTGAAAATTCAACAATTTGGTTGAAATGTTTCTTCTCTCTTGACTGACAAACCTTTTTTGGGTAAAAAACCAACTCTTTTCTTAAAATTTCGTATTTTTAGGACGTATTAAATTATTTTTTAATTCAAAATCAGGTATCTTAGTGCAAATTTAACTTCTATGTAGAAAATTCAATAATTTGGTTGAAATTTGTTTTTGTACACTGAAAAATATTTTTCCTTGAAATATCAACTGTTTTGTTAAAAATTTGTATATATTGGATGAATAAATCTTTTTTTTATATAAAAAAAATCTTTTTTGTTAAAATGACAATCATGAAATTTGTGTTCAGAATGCATCTTTTATGGTTAAAACTTTAATTAATTCATTAAAAATTTAATTATTTTGTTGAAAAAAAAACAATTTTGTTAAAAATTCATCCTTTTTGGTTTTAATTCCACGTCTTTATATAAAATGGGTCATTTTGGTTTAAAATTAATTTTTTTTTGATTGAAGGATAATCATTTTATTTGAAAATTCAACAATTTGGTTGAAATTTTTCTTCTCTCTTGACTGAAAAACCTTTTTTGGGTGAAAAATCAACTGTTTTGTTAGAAATTTGTATATAATGGATGAATTAATCTATTTTTTATATAAAAAAATCTTTTTTGTTAAAATAGCAATCATAAAATTTGTGTTCACGATTCATCTTTTATGGTTAAATATTCAATTAATTCGTTAAAAATTTAATTATTTTGCTAAAAAAAAAAAATTTTTGTTAAAAATTTATCCTTTTTGGTTTTATTTTAAGTTTCTTATATAAAACGCGACATTTTGGCTTTAAAATTAATTTTTTTGGTTGAAGCATAATCATTTTATTTAAAAATTCATCTGTGGTTGAAAAGGTAACTATTTTTTTTTTAATTATTCTTTTTTGGTTTAAAAATTTTACTATTTTAATAAAAAATTAAGCTATTTGAATATAAATGAACAGATTTGTTAGAAATTGATTGAAATTTCAACAATTTGGTTGAAATTTTTCTTTTCTCTTGACTTCAAAATATTTTTTGACTGAAAAATCAACTCTTTTCTTGAAATTTCATCTTTTTTTGGATGTTCACATTATTTTTTATTTGAATATCAGGCCAGTTTTTGTATAAAATGAGTCATTTTGGCTTACAAATTCTTTATTTTTGGTTAAATAATCATTTTTTTCGAAATTTCATCTCTGATTGAAAATTTAACTATTTTGTTGAAAATTATTCTTTTTTGGTTTAAAATTTGACTATTCTAATACAGAATTAGGCTTTTTAGATACAAATAAACTGATTTGTTAAAAATTGATTGACAATTCGACAATTTGGTTAAATTTTTCTTCTCTCTTGACTGAAAAACCTTTTTTGGGTGAAAACTCAAATCGTTTCTTGATATTTCGTATTTTTTGGATGTCTTAAATTATTTTTTATTAAAAAATCAGGCCTCATAGTTGACAGTGAAGTGCTTTGTAGATAACTCAACAATTTGGTTGAAGTTTGCTTTTGTATACTGAAAAATATTTTTTGCTCGAAACATCAACTGCTTTGTTAAAAATTTGTATATATTGGATGAATTAATCTATTTTTTATATAAAAAAATCTTTATTGTTGAAATAGCAATCATAAAATTTTTGTTCACGATTCACCTTTTATTATTAAACATTTTATTAATTCGTTAAAACTTTAATTATCTTATTGAAAAAAAAACAATTTTGTTAAAAAATCATCCTTTGTGGTTTTAATTCCACGTTTTTGTATAAAATGCGTCATTTTGGGTTTAAAATTCATTCTTTTGGTTGAAGATTAATCATTTTATTTGAAAATTCATCTCTGCTTTAAAATTTAACTATTTTGTTAAAAGTTCTTCTTTTTTTGTTTACAACTTCGATTATTTTAATAAAAAATTTAACTATTTGGATATAAATAAACTGCTTCGTTAAAAATTGTTTGACAATTCGACAATTTGGTTGAAATTTTTCTTCTCTCTTGACTTCAAAATATTTTTTGGGTAAAAAATCAACTCTTTTCTTGAAATTTCATCTTTTTTGGATGTATAAAATTGTTTTTATTCGAATATCAGGCCAGTTTTTGTATAAAATGCGTCATTTTGGCTTTAAAATTCTTCTTTTTGTTGGCTGAAGAATAATCATTTTATTTCAAAATTCATCTCTGGTAAAAAATTTAACTATTTTGTTGAAAATTTTTCTTTTTTGGTTTAAAAATTTGAATATTTTAATACCAAATTAGGCTATTTGGATACAAATAAACTAATTTGTTAAAAATTGATTGACAATTCGACAATTTGGTTCAAAAGTTGTCTTTTCTCTTGACTTCACAACATTTTTTGGGTGAAAAATCAACTCTTTTCTTAAAATTTCATCTTTTTTGGATGTGTTACATTATTTTTTATTTGAATATCAGGCGTAAAACGCGTAATTTTGGCTTTAAAATTCTTTTTTTTTAAATCATCATTTTATTTGAAAATTCATATCTGGTTAAAAAATTTAACTATTTTGTTGAAAATTATTCTTTTTATGTTCACAACTTCGACTATATTAATAAAAAACTAAGCTATTTGGATATAAATAAACTGCTTTGTTAAAAATTGATTGACAATTCGACAATCTGGTTGAAATTTTTCTTCTCTCTTGACTTCAAAAATTTTTTGGGTGAAAAATCAACTCTTTTTTTTGTTGAAGTTTTATCTTTTTTGGATGTATTGAATGACCTTTTATTTAAAAATCAGACCTCTTAGTTGAAATTCAACTGCTTCGTAGAAAATTCAACAATTTGGTTGAAATTTGTTTTTGTATACTGAAAAATATTTTTTGCTGGAAACGTCAAATGTTTTGTTAAAAATTTGTATATATTGGATGAATTAATCTATTTTTTATATGAAAAAAACTTTTTTGTTGAAATAGCAATCATAAAATTTTTGTTCACAATTCACCTTTTATGGTTAAACGTTTCATTAATTCGTTAAAAATTCATCCTTTTTGGTTTTAATTCCACGTTTTTGTATAAAGTGCGTCAGTTTGGCTTTAAAAATCATTGTTTTTTTTTTGAAGAATAATGATTTTATTTGAAAATGCATCTCTGGTTGAAAATTTAACTATTTTGTTAAAAATTCATCTTTTTTCACTAAAAAATTTGACTATTTTAATACAAAATTAGGATACTTGTGTACAAATACACTGCTTTGTTAAAAATTGATTGACAATTCGACAATCTGGTTGAAATTTTTCTTCTCTCTTGACTTCAAAAATTTTTTGGGTGAAAAATAAACTCTTTTCTTGAAATTTCATTTTTTTGGATGTTTACATTATTTTTTATTTGAATATAAGGCCAGTTTTTGTATAAAATGCGTCATTTTTGCTCTAAAATTCATTTTTTTTTTGGTTGAAGAATAATCAGTTTACTATTTTATATTGTTTTTCAGTAACTATTTTATAGAAAATTCGTCGTTTTTGCTAGGAAATGCAAGCATTTTGGTAGAAAATTCATCTTTTTTAATAAGGAAACGCACATTGAAGCTGCTAAAATTGAATTTATTATTTTGGGATTTTGGTATCTGAATCCTGTGCTACCTCTAGAGATTTTTTTGATTTTCATCCACATAATTGATTTATCTTTCGCGTTTAGTTTCTAGATCGAATAGTTAGCAATTTCTTAATTGTCCTCTCAAATTTATAAAATATTCAAACAAGTCTTTTACAAAATATTTTAAATTAATATCTGTTTGTATAAAAAAATAAATAAATCGAAACCTAGTAAAAAAGGAGAAAAATTGGATCCAAAATCTTGATTTTTAGATACCTAAAAACAGGAAAAGGGGAAAAAGGAGCCGGAATGTGGTCCCTTGCTTGCTTCACGAGATTCATCCCGTTTTGCATTTACATGCCTTTTTGATTCCTTTGCGAGTCCACCCACTCTAACGCATTCGGTATATCGTGATGAATTCCGATCGTCTATAAGGTGCTGGAAATAAGGAGGCGAGAGTAATAATAAAAAGTCTCGATTCAAATTTCCCCGAGGAAAGGTTGTCGATGATATATCAAGAGTGTTCCCAAGTTGGAAAGTTAGGTGATTTATTGTCGCGGGGTTCATGATTTTTCAATCGAGGGACAACGGTATTGTCATTAAATTATTTTCATGCATAGGATGAGTCAATTTTCGAGAAGCAGACATTTCTTATCCTGTTATCTGATACTGATATCAAGAGAGTGTCTATTTTTCATTAATTTTGGACTCAGAAGCAATAGAAGTGGGTTGAATTTAATGGCATTAGAAAAGCTAATAAAAATATGTGTGTTTATGTCAAGAACTGATTAATGTAGAAAACAACGAGGAAAAGAAACGATTAATAAACTGAGACCTTTCTGAAAGTTGGTAATCGATATTTAATATCATTCCCATTTGATACTAATATTTACTGTTCTGTTGCCTAATTTTTTGTCTAATAAATTTTCATAAAAAATGCATGGATTACTAACGATCTTCGTATTAAAAATAAATAATGATTGATAAGTTTATTATTAATGAAAAAAATTAGAATAAGAGAGTTTTTAAACTTCACATTTAGAGACGCATTTTTATTCGTTTGTTTAACAGAACTTAACTGATTGTTACTTAAATGATTTATTAAACAAAATTGTTTACCATACAAAATTTATTACAAAATACTTTTTTTAAATTAATACACTCTTTCCTAACACGCAATATTATAGGGAAAACGATCGTCACGCTTCATGAATTAAATTTAAAACCCAATTTTATTTCGAATAATATTTTGAAAGAATTTTTTAAAAGTATTTTTTCCTTTTATTGCAGAATTACTTTTTATAGAATTTCATTCGAATAAAATGATTTCCAATTATGTAATGCTTGTTCTACATAAAAAATGTAATACTAATTTTAATTACATATGCATATAAAAATGAGAAAAATATGGATAGTCTTTTTAAAAATGGAGAAAAAGAGCTAAAAAATGATAAAAGATGGTTAATTTTTAATTCAATGGACGATTTTTAGTACTCAGGGTATAAATTTGAAAACATAGCCCTTTCTAAAAAATTACATCCTTAATTTTTTTAATTATTAATTTCATAATTTGTAAAAATTTCTTAAACTTTAACTCTGCTTCTGGATTAATTAACAGCGATTAAAAAAGTTAATTCTCAATTTTCAAACCCAAAAGTATCCTTCTTATTTCTAATAATTCAGTGACATTTTTTTTTAATTTAAAATTTTAAAGAATTATATTATCAGTCTAAAAAAAATAAAATATAGATAAAGAAAAAAAAGATAAAATATGTTCTCTTTCTTTGATTTGAAAATTAAGAAAATACACTATTGCGGACCAAAAATGATGGAGAATTTTTTATATACATAATTTTCACTATTTAAAAATAAAAAATAGAAATAAAAAAATGATATGGCTTAACTTATCTTATTTTTTTAAACGTGTAAAAATGTATTTTTTTGTTATGAGTCACGTGAATATATTTTAGAAAAATTTAAATACAACAAACCTGCCATTTTTTTCATTTTTAGCTAAATAAATATCTCATCATTTTGCTTTTTAACAAACATTGTTTTCTTGATTTACAATTTCTGGATTTTGGAATTTTTTACGACTTTAGAACGTTTCAAACACCACGATTTTTTCATGAAAACAAATTATTAACATTTTTTCTTTATATAAACTGAACAAAATTTACGTATAAACTATTGAACTTTTTCAAAAAAAGTGAGCATTTAACTCAATCCAAAAAACCATGTTTTTGTGCAAATTTTCAAAAAATGCTAAAGTAGGCCAACTTTTTTTCCTAATTTTTTATTATTGTTTACTAGTAAAAATTTTACATGCAAAAAATTCGGTATAATTTTTGATGAAATAGGATTTAAAAAAATTTTTTATCAAAAAAAGAGAAAAAAAAATTGAATGAAAAAAAAATTATAAAAAAAAAATTGAATGAAAAAAGTTTAAAACTTACGAGAATTAATTATTTTAACAATCCTTTTTGTAATTGTACTGTTCCTTACTATAGATTATTAGTCATTTTTAATAATAGTTTAATTTTAATAAATCACTGCTTATTTTTTATGGGAAAAGTTTCGCTGTACAATTTTTTTAAATATTGTTTGTACGATTGAAGCCGTACAAAAATGTTCTTTCAAAATTTGAAACAGCAGTGTTGTAAGAAATATTTACTGGGAAAAATATGCCATTAATTATTGGAATTGAAGCATCTTTCAAAAAATTGATAAGACGAAATAGTCAGAAAAAATTAAATTGAAAAAGACATTCTTAAAATAATTTGTAGTTTAAGTTTGAAAATTGCTTCATAAAAAATATAATTTTTAATTTAGAATTACCTCAGTGGAAAAATTTTTTTTTTTCCTTTACAAATCTGCATTCTGTTTTTACTTTTCTCGAAAGATTCGATTAATTTTAGCATTTTTATTCCATCCCAATAAATATCTAATCATTTTGCTTTTTAATAAACATTGTTTTTGTGATTTACAATATCGGGATTTTGGGATTTTTGACGAATTTGGACATTTCAAATACCACGAATTTTTTATGAAAACAAAGTAATAACATTTTTTCTTGATTGAAACTGAAAAAAATTTAGGTATAAATTATTGAACTTTAAAAAAAAAAAAAGTGAGCATTTAACTCAATCCAAAAAACCATGTTTTAGTGCAAATTTTCAAAACATGCTAAATTAGGCTAACTCTTTTTCCTAATTTTTTATTATTCTTTACTAGTAAAAATTTTACATGTAAAAAAATCGCTATGATTTTTGAACAAATAGAATTTAAAAAAAAATTTAAATAAAAAAACAGAGAAAAAATATATTGAATTGAAATGATATTATGTAAATGATTAATCTTCTTTTATGAAAAAAGTTTAAAACTTACAAAAATTAATTATTTTAACAATCTTTTTTATAATCGTAATCTTTCTTACTACCGATTATGAGTCATTTTTTAATAATAGTTTAATTTTAATAAATCCCTGCTTATTTTTGAGGGGGAAAAATTCTCTGCTAATTTTTTTAAATATTGTTTGTACGATTTCAGCCGTACAAAAATATACTTTCAAAATTTGAAACAGGCCATCAATTATTGAAATTCAAGCATCTTTCAAAAAATTGATAAGACGCAATAGTTAGAAAAAATTTAATTGAAAAAGACATTCTTAAAATAATTTGTATTTGTAACTTTGAAAATTGCTTCATAAAAAAAAATATTTTTTGTTTGGAATTACCTCAGTGGAAATATTATTTTTTCCAGACATCTGGTTTAATAGCACAATTGCCTTAGTTTGTTAAACAACTAAGTTTTTCCCTGATCTTGAAAGATTCGATTAATTTTAGCATTTTTACTCCATCCCAATTTATTTTTTTTTTTATTTTGTTTGTGGAAATAGGCACCTGCGACTGTGCATAATTTTCGATCTAAACTCGTTTAATTATATGTATTTTAGAACTGAGCTTGTGATATATGACTTTATACGAATTAAAAACAAAAAATTTAAGAAGCAAAGAATCTAACTAATTACACAGGAACTGAGGAGGCTACATAGTGTTAATTTATTGATATTCAATAAATCGATCAACGTCGACGAAAATTTACTCAACTGACGTAATTTCCCAAAATACCTAAAATAGCCGCAAGTTTGCCTCATTTATCGAAACCCGAAACAATTTTATTGAAATCAGCACATAAATTCTAATGTGTCCCTAATAAATCACCAAAACCTTTCCACCCAAAGCAATCACTTTTATCTGATTATTTCCTGAATTCAAATATGCATCGCCATAAATAATTCTTCAGCAAAAACGTTATGCTAATATCGCCGATATTTTAGGGTTCCATCCTTAAACGAAGAAATTATTCCCTCCTCCTGTAACATATTATGAAAAGGAGAAATACCTTTTTTTATTCGAATACGCGCAGCAAAAAGAAGGACTTGTGTTTGTAAATTTTTTTCCACGTGTTCCACTATAACTTTTGATAGGATTGAGATATTGGGATGAATTTTTTTATTGTACGTAATGATAGTGGGAGTGCCATGGACACATAAGAGATTCATGCTTGTCAATCTCAGCCAAGTATAAAAACACGAAAATGTTATATAAGAAACAGATTTTTTGGACTTGTATCGGATATCTTGGTCAAATCTTAACTGATTTGAATTACATTTTTAAAGCCAATAAAAAGTCATTAATAAATAATTGTGACCGTCAAACTGACACATAAATCGTTAATTATTTTTGAGATTTATGAAACACGTTTATAGATATATTTTCATAACAATGTTGAGACATTACACTTATACTCATTAATCGATTGGCACCGCAGTTGTAATTGAAATTCACTGATAAACAATTAAAATTTGAAAGTATCGATTTTTTTAAGATTACGTAAAAACCTGAATTTCATGATCCAGAAATTTTAAGATTAATGCCTGTAAATTTATTTCCGGTGGGTATTTTTCAATCATTTCATGACATTTAAATCAATTTGGACAAAAATATAATTTTTTATTAAAAAAATAGTCATTTATTAAAAACAGTGTTAAACTAATAACAATTAAACGAATAATTAGTCAAATACGCGCACCAAATTTGACTTATATGTTATATGACTTATATGTTTATAAAACTGTCTTTCAATTATATTGGAATTCATTGCTAGTTTTTTTTATATCAACCCATTTATGGTTGTCCGTATTCCGATTCGGAAAAATCTACATCTCAATTATATTTGACCCCATTTCCAGTATTAACAAAAAATCATCTACTTTTTTATTATTTTTGACCACATTTACAGTATTTAAATACAAACACTTTTTTCAGTTGGCTATATTTATATTTGACCCAATTTACAGTTCTAACCATTTACAGTTTCCCGTACCCCAAATCGTGAAATTCGACTCGACATTTATATTTGACCCCCTTTATAGTTTTCTAAACCCAAACTCGAGAAAATCTACCTCTCAAGTATATTTGACACCATTACCAGTTTTATTAAAACTCGTTTTTCACGTTCTATACTTGTTTATACCTCAAATCGGTTAATCATATTTCTCTGTTATATTTGACAAAATCTGCTTCTCAATTATATTTAATCCCATTTCCCGTTTGTTTTTTTAATCGAAACGTTTATAGTTGTCCATACCCAAACTCGTCAAAACCTACATTTCCGCAGAATCTCAGTTTCTATTATATTTGACCCCATTTCCAGTATTTAAAAAAAAGTTTATAGTTGGCCATAACCCAACTGAGTAATATCTAGTTTTTAATTAGTTTTTATCCCATTCGAGTATTGAAAAAACTCTTTATATTTGGCCATATTCCAACTATGCCAAATATACTGCTCAAATTCTATTTCAACCAATTTCCAGTTCTTCTTTCAGTCTAATAGTTTACAGTTGTTCATACCCAAAATCGTAAATTCTACTTCAAAATTATATTTGACTCCATTTCAAGTTTTTTTTAATCCAACTATTTATAGTTTGCAATACCTAAACTTGAATAAATCTACCTCTCAATTATTATTGACCATATTTCCAGTTTTTTGATCCAACCGTTCATAGTAGCTTATAGCCTAGCTTGTCAAAATCTACCTCACAATGCTATTTTATCCCGTTTCCAGTATTTAACAAAAAACACGCTTTATAGTTTGCCATTCCTTAAAACGGCAAAATCTACCTCCCTATTATATTCAACGCAATTTCTAGTTTTTCTTAATTTGACCGTTGATAGTGGTCCGTATCCCATCTCGGCAAACTCTACTTCTCAATTATTTTTTAACCCATTTCCAGATATTTTTATACAACCATTCATAATTTTCCACACCCAAATTCGTCAAGACCTACTTCTCAATATTATATTAGACCCCATTTCCAGTTTTTTTTTTTAATACAGACCTTCATAGTTAGCCATACTCAAACTCAGCAAAACCTTCCACTTGATTATATTTGACTCCACTTCCAGGGTTTTTAATCCAACCATTCATACTAGTCCATACCTAAACTCGTCAAAACCTACCACTGAATATTATATTTGATCCCATTTCCAGGTTAAAAAATCAAACCCATCATAGTCAGCCATAGCCCAAATCGGTAAAATTAGCCTATTAATGATATTTGACATTTCCAGTTTTTTATTTTAATCCAACCGTTTATAGCTGGCCATATCCCAACTCGTAAAAATATATTCTTCAATTGTACTTACCACCATTTCTAGTTTTTTTTTTAATCCAACACATTATGTTTGTCCATCCCTAACTTGCAGAATCTCAGTTTCCATTATATTTGACCACATTTCCAGTAATATAAAAAAAAGTTTATAGTTGGCCATACCCCAATTCGGTAAAATCTAGTTTATAATTAGACTTTAACTCATTCAAGTATTAAACAAAATTTTTTTAGTTGGCCATATTCCAACTAAGCAAAATCTATTACCAAAATCATCAAATTCTACTTCAAAATTATATTTGACTCCATTTCAAGTTTTTTTTTTTAACCAACCATTTATAGTTTTCCATACCTAAAGCACAATGCAATCTTATCCCGTTTCCAGTATTTATAAAAACTGGTTTTATAGTTGACCATTCCTTGAAACGGCAAAATCTACCTGTCTGTTATATACATTCATTTATAGTTTTCCATACCTAAACTTGCAAAAATCTACCTCTCAATTATATTTGACCCCATTTCCAGTAATTTAAAAAAAAGTTTATAGTTGGCCATACCCCAACTCGGTAAAATCTAGTTTTTAATTAGGTTTTACCTCATTCAAGTATTAAAAAAAAAATTTCTAGTTGGCCATATTCCA